>VMBQ01001852.1:138701-165673 GCA_007657795.1 Dreissena rostriformis | reverse complement strand
GCTTCCATGTGCATATGTATATTGGTATTGAATAAAGTATCAAAGTTGCTGTGCTGTCATCTGCATTCTTCAGAGGCAGCTCATGTCAGGGATGATAATGGTCTTTCTTGGTCAACTACAAGCATAACTGCGTCGTAATACCAGAGATTGGATTTCTTAGTAATCACTTCTAACACCAGACATTAACTTCCAGTAGTATTTAATTTAAACAAGCATTATCACGGCTTCTTCCTTGACATATTATACGATGGACTGACTATTAAACTAGTATCTTAACATTTTGCTAATTATAGACAAGATCAAGTTGATACTTGTAATCATTCATTGACATCGTTTATCAGAAAGTTACAGTTCTGCTTCTACCGCGCGCATCTGGCAAATTAGTAAATTAAGTGCAATTACATAAAAACGTATTCCTCTTTGCAATTTGATTTTAATTTTGATGCCAGGAAGGTAATATATGTTGCCACTTTAATGTTGTTTTTTTTATAAATCTGAGCCCAGTGTTGAGATAAGGCGCATTTACACCGGTTATAAATCACAGTGATGTGCTTTTCAATGAACAGCTGTTTTGGTTTGCGTCTAAGTATATGACCATTGGTAACTTGCCTTAATAAAAGAATATTGTAGTAAATTCCTTTTGTCTAAACTGATTTTTGTCTGTGTATATTCGAGAATGATACGGTATGAAAGCGTTTGTAAATCTTAGTTATAAATTACGACATTACATTTGAGACCGAGTTTATGTACATGCTATGTAAACTAATATTATTGCATATCTATGTTCATTCTACTTGTTTCTTTCTTCTTCCATATTGTTATAATAATTAAAAAATAAATATGAAACATTTGCAACTTTTTGTTTCTCACCTCAAATTCAACAGGTCGACAAACTTTAAGATTTTCTGTTTCGCATTTAAATTCTTTACAAAAAGAGAGCTACAATAAACTCTGCTTTATTTTATTTGGTATTGTTGAATTTTAGTTTTTCAATACAATAGTAGTGCAAATACGATAACATTTGTTAGGAGAGACATTCTTGTTACCAGCCGATAGTCTTTTATTAATTCAAATGAATGATTGCGTAAATATTACATAACCCTATAAAATCACCAAATTCAACATAACTATATTAAACGCTTAAGTCGTCTCCTAAGCACAGTCACAGCAAAGCATCAGACCTTCGAACCTTCGAAAGGAGCATTTAGCCGCGTTTAATATGTTAGCATTCAAACCATTATAGATTGACATTATCTTTTGTTTTCGCCATGATGTTCGGATGTATTCATATCGTGTTCAGAAACTTAAACGCTAAAAATAACGAATATAACTCAACAATGTTAAAGTTCGTGCAAAAACAGTTTCTCCGTTTCAAACTTAGTAAAAAGTAATAAGCGGTGTATCCTTTAATTACTATAATAAACATGTATACGTTAAAAAAACATTATAAATGCATCGGTACCATGCTGTTCAAAATATTACCCATAGGTTGAGGGAAATCATGGTTAATCATCAATCAAACATATTATAATCTTAAATGAATTATTCAATGTCCACATTATCTAACGCACATATATTTGATAATCATCGGTGAATTAGTCCATGTCCGATATAAACACAAAGGGTTGGTTACATTAGGCCAGTGCAGAAAAAACAACAATTCTGTCAAAACGTTAATGATTTGTACTTAAAGAGTTTTGCTGATATACCTTTTTTAATAATTACATGATTTAAATAACAAAAACATACTATTTGGAATTATCTAACTTTAGTAAAATATCAAATAAGAACGTATAGTAAACACGATTCGCCATCACTGGGGTTCGAACCCGCGACCTTTGAAAGCACAACATAATACGCTCATTTATAATGGTTAATTCATAATACATACGGAAGATAATGATTTAGAGAAATTAACACTGTACTGTTTGAAGTATTCCGTCTTGCCAACAATACACACATACTATTACATATCTTATGTTTTAACATGTTGCCATAGTTCATATAATGCATGTAACTGTTTGTAATCAAGAATAGGTCCTATGAAAAAGCTACGGTTAAAGACCATTTTTATTGGCATATTGACATATTCCGGCTGACAACATAACTGTAGTTTTCTAAATTATATTTTAATGACGAAATGTGCAGTATGCCAGCAGTTTTTAATGATAGTTATTGCAAATGGGGGGATTTCGGAAGATGAATACGGCGTTGTAGCCTCGCCACTAGACGTTTAAATAAGTGCATCCCTCCTACAGATGTTTAGGTCCGGGGGCGGTTGTCTGCTTTAAATGTGTATCATACAGTTATTGGTAACAATGTATGGACTCCCCATTCTGATGCTTTAAGGACATGTACAACCGTTTCACGTATCGCCTAATATGCGTATAGTACGTGCTAACGTTATGGGATTATACAGTTGGAAACAATTGAGCCATAATACATTCATATATTCATTTATTTATATTTATATAACTTTGAATGATTATTGAGAATGACAAAGTACCGATGATGATGATAATAATAATGATATGTTATTAAACGTACTTAAATAATTGGCAGCTTTTAAAACAACAGGTAATTTTATAATTTTTAATTTAACAGTTTTAAGCGATAACATGTCCATGCAGTGCAGCCGCAAATTACCAACAAATGAACCATCTTTCATCTGCGCCTAATAAAAATAACAATACAAATACCAGATAATATTTCAAATGCTTAAAACAAGACTACAGGGGAAACTCAGACGCGTATTACCTTTCCTGTTAGGTTGGTACTTTGCTCGTATTAGTGTTAGCTATTCAGATACTTAAGTGAGTTAATCTTTCCGATGTGTATCTCAAATTCTTCTTGAGTTCATAGGATTGAGGATCATGTACGAATAATCATAATTTAAAACAGGAGATACCAATAAATGAAAGATACATGAAACCAAACAAATGTTCGCTTCAGGGAATCAATAGCACATTAGTTGCAAATTCCCATGGCGTGGTTAAATTGGCATGTTCCTTTTCTGGGTCTTTCCAATAGTAATTACTACTCCCAAAGGAAGCCAGACATAGAGTCCTCATTGCCGAAAATATATTATTAAAATAAATTAGGCTCAGTACGTAGCTGGAACAAATTGGCAACATGGTGATATACAGTGGTCATTTACTTTTATTATCGGAATAGGTCGGTTCCAGAGATAGACGTGCGTTACGAGATTGAAATGAAGAGATAACGTATTGGACTTTACGATACGAGATAATTGCCTTGTGGGGGAACTGCTCCTCAATGTTTGTTATAATCAGGCTTTCATCTCTACAGTCAACGCATGAATAATTTTATTGTGGTTGCATGGATTTTATATATATATATATATGATTATTATATTATGATTTGTTTAAAGTGCGGGCTAGTCCTACAAATAAATTCAGGTAACAATTAGCTAATTACAAGAACAAAAACAAGTACTAGCAAGGTTTTGAAGATTCTTTTTATAATTCCCAAACAGTAAATGTTACACTTAATAAATATATATTATTGTTGATTTATGTCAAAACATCGACCGTAAGATAATTATGATTATAATAATAACAGGGGAGATACATATAATAAGTATCATAATTTTGTTGAAAGCACTTATGACGATTGACAATCATTATTAAGAAGATTCATAACTACTAAATAACATGCTCAAAAATATGGTGTGTTCAATTACAATGATGATGGAATTGCTTTGTCCACCAAACACAGCATTGCGCTGTAACATCAGAGACTGGATTCCTATACGTATATTATGGTCGACAGTCTAAGTTTCAATTTAGGAATCGATTCCTACATAAAGCGAAAGTAACATATCTAAGGAATGATTTGTAAAACGTTATTCGTTAACGTCCAACTTTATTATGCATGTAGTCTGATCAAAACTCCATTTTATATAAAATACAAATTCATCAATATTTAGTATAATCAATTAATTAAGGCGCATATAAATACACGAACAAATACACAGATAGTAATATATACAGTTTTAAGTTTTAATCATTCATATCACAACGTCCCACCGCGCCGTTTTCTTCTTAGTTATTTATTCTATAGATTTTTTTTTTTCATTAAAGAAGGATGAGTATTTGTCATGTAGAGGATAGGGTATAATTAAGATAAAGAAGCGTTGCCCTGGACCGTAATGCCAAAGTACCAGTAAATCTTGGTCATTAACTTGTAGTTTCATAATATGACATCTAATCGATTACAAACAGAGACACGCGGTAAACTTATAATGGGATAATTATAAAGAGAAACGGCAATTTCCTGTTCCTTGTGTGTTTTTCACAACAGGGTGTCGATGTTAGCGTAGTAAACAGGAAAGTACAAATGGATGCCTTTTGCATACCTTGCATAATCGTGAATGATATTGTTACATTGCGCTGTATTATGATGGGAAAAAATCCAAATGCCTTCGCCAACTGTATTTTTGAAATTGATGATAATGACATATGTCGAGGGAACTATTGTATGTGGAATGTATGTGACTTAACTCAAATACATATAAAATGTAAGCACTTACTGTTATTGGTGATATTTAAACATGTATTCATGTCCGCAGCGTAGATTATTATATGAAGTACGCGGTTATAAGAGTGCGTAGAATTACGGAAACATCAACGGGTAAATTATTTCTGTATACAACGGTGATAAACAAATATAATTTCTTTGGGAGTACACAAAAAGGGACATGGACAATACAAGTATTACTAACATAGCGTTTACAATAGCTATAAACTTCTAAAGTCAAAATGGTTGAAATGTGGTGCGTACGTTTTGCTTCCAGAAGTCGTTGGTTCAAATTCCAAGAAAGGCAATAATTTGTATCCAACGTTTCGTGCCATTTTAATTATTTTATTCTATAAATGCTAGTCAAACAATGTAATGTCATGTTTCAAAAACACTAAGATCCGTGAACAAGTCCATTTATCATGTGTACAGTCATAACCATAGGGGATTTAGCTAATAGTGTTAAAAGCCCCATTAACACTCACAATCAACGAATATTTTTAAAATAGTTCGTAAAATATAGTTAACCCATAAACAATCAGTGTTCCATGAAGCAATAGCCAACATATCTACGCTTGACGTGGTCTTGTAACATACATTTTACAAGATACAAAATGTTCTTTTTTATTTTTATGTGGTACAATATGTTCCGTTTTAACTTCCCGCATCGATATATATTCATACGTCACACGGACACTAAATTGGTACATGAACATGTGTTGAATATATTGTACCACAAAAAATAAAAAGGAGCATGTTTTATGTGGTAAAATCTATGCACATCTAGAAGAAATATTCGTTGATTATGAGTGTTAATGAGGCTTTAAGATTAATGTTCCACTAACTCGCAGGTATAATACCATGCAGATATATGAAGCAATTAACAAACGAACATCTCATTGATCAATAAGTAATCAACCGTCAATGGTAAACCTCTGTTACAGTTGACGTCAGTTGTACAATCAATATTGCATAAGTTAAGTGAAATGTACTTAATGTCACTATTATGTATTAAAATTAAGTTGTGAATTTTGCTAACATTGTATTGTTTCACAAGACGTGAATGTAAGAATACACATTGTTCAACTGCATGTTTTCTCTCTAAAAGCGACAGACATGTACATTGTTTTCTCTCTTACCATCACTCCACTGTAATCAGTAATTCAATATCATAACATTTCTCATGTTTGCCTTTACATCAAACCATTCATATTCACGCGTGTTGATTTCTTATTGGCATTCACTCTTCCTCGAACGTCATGTTTTTTATTTAGTTTGTGCTAGTGAAGACATCTCTTTGTGATTGCCACGGTATACCCATGTATAATATTTTGTTTTCACTTGATAAAACACAATTTTCATAACATAGTTGTGTAGCAAGATTTTCCATCCTGTCAGCTTTAATAACTGAATTGCTATCTTTGACCATGTCATTCGACTAAAAGCAGCCACTACATTCAGCAAGTGCAATCAAATCACCGTAGTTTTTAAACATCACTAATAAGTTAACTTTGTCAGGTGTGTTCACTTAATGCAACAATAAACAATTACAACTTCCTCTGCAAAATACCGCATGTCAAGAGTTGTCATAATACCTTTGATGTTTAAAATTTTCTATGTAAACAGGTTTACATGTATTCCAATTAATGTATGCATGTAATAAACACTTGGCCCCTACTGAAAAAGCCTCGTCTAAGCAAATCTGACTTAAGACACTTTTTCAATGATTCGTATTACTAGTTCAACGTTGATAGTGTTGCAAAAAAGTATTTTATTGTTATTTTTACATATACCTGTAAATTAAGGCATGTAGAATTGTTTAAATGAATTGTGTGCACACTTAATTGACATATGAAATAATAAAGCGTATCATCTTAAAACAGGCTACCAATTGTCGACACATCGGGACCAGGTTATCCTATTTCGATGTAATAATTGGATGTGCTTTTTGCAACTGCCATGTGAGGGTATTTCATAAATATTTGTAATTAAAACATAAATGTATAATATACATTGTACATTTAAAACACAATACAAATATACTATTATATAATTTAATACTCTTATTTTTATTGGAAAGATAGGGGTTTCTACAATATTTAAATAACACTACCGTTTATTCTAAGTTCTATCACCTTTATAAATACGAGCCCTACTCTTCACGAACAGACTCCATGTTTATATATCGTACCCGATGCACTGTCTACGTGCGATGTACGAAAACCCATATTCAGGTAAAACTAGTATTAAGTGATCACTCATGTCCCTAGGACAAGCCCTAATATGCTAAGCAACGGACTAAAAGTACGTTTTCAATAATAAATGGATGAAGTTACAGGGGTTCTAACCGCGACCTCCCTCAACGAAAAAAAAACAACACTTTTTAAAACAAGTAACTTTAAAATGTCTAATAACTATTATTAGCGGCAAATACAGTGTAATAAGTCTGAAACTGTTTTAATTGTCAACAAACTAGAAGTTCTACATATGGTTTAAAAATGTGGATAACCATATATTAGAAGGCCAACTTACACTTTATATTGCTATCTATATCCGAAATAATATGGTGGATTGATTGGTTGTCTTATTTCCTCATCGAACTCATCTTATTGCATGATATATGAAGATTTTCGCAACGCTACTTCTGTAACATACAGTTTATTTCCGTGTTTTTTTTACCAGAGCTTGCGACCATAATTTATATAATGCATTCGTCTATTTGTAATCAAGTCGACGCGTGTGGTAAACTTATGTTAATTAAACGAAATTTGATCTAAAGAAGAACCTATAACAACCTTCTTTTATGATTGGAAAGGGATAAGTAAGACGTTGGCACATAGTTGTCACAGTTTTTAATTGACCAACGAACTCCTGTGGATGTGTTTTGTGGATGCCTTGTATTACCATGCATATAACAACTATAAGACTCATGGTTTGATCGTTCATACGCTATTTTTTTCCCCATCTTGTCCACGGTACTAAATAACAGAAATTAAAGGATTCGTTTACCATCAATATAATTTAGAATATAAGTTAATTTGTATATCTGTAAAAAAAATACAATGATTTTTGTTTTGAGGTAAATGAGGTGAATCACGAGGCAGTCAACATGAGACAAATTGTGTTGCTTATTTTCAGACAGAACACTAAAAATCGCAAAAGAAAATTCAGTAACAAAAATATAATTACGAACTATATTTTACAGCCAAGGAACTACACTTGAGAACGTTTCTGTTTTCAATTTCAGCAATCGAAATTGTGCCATGTCTTATAATGAAGTCGAGTTCTAGCGTATACATAACGTGGTCACATTCAAGACAATACTATATGGTGTAACCACGAACATTTCTTCAGATTGTGTGTGTAAAATTAGTTTTGTAATTAGATATTTGGTATATTTTTTCATCGGAGTTGCACACCATCTATAGGCATTATCTTACCCTGTATTGTTGAATCTAAAAACGTTATCAGTTTATTATCAATTCGCCAAAAATTGTTAGCAACAATCAGACTTACCACTCACAGCTTCTTATCACGTACAATAATGCTGTTTTGCTATAGCGAAAGCAATACTGTACCTTACGTAATGTGTACTTGTTTACACTACCAATCTCTGTGTATCCCATGTTCGTGCATTTAATAAAGTTTTCGTGCGTGCGTGTTTTTTGTTTTATAAATATTTGCTGATTTGCTTTTGGTACCAAACCTTTATACAAATGATAAATGAAAGCAATTTTAAATGACCCATTGTTTCTCAAAATATATAAGTTGGTGAATAATTTAACATTGGAAAACCGTACAAAAGTACTAGTGCCTGAACAACAACGACATTCAAGTTTTGTATAGTTGTAAACACCTGTCGTTTGTCGTAGTCGAAATGTTTGTATAAGCCCAATACATTTTCACGGGTGGGAAATCCTCACTATTATATGCAGATTGCTCATAAAAAACGTAAGTACAATTTTGGTCCGGACAAACCAACAAGAAATATTGTCGGTATCGCGGTCAACTTGTAGAATTGAATGTCACTGATGTAAACACAATTGCATTTATGGTACCATAAACAGATTAATAAGTATTTGTATTAAACACTCTGTTCATATTCATGTGTTATTGTCATACTGAGAACAGAAAAAAATGAATATACTCGCTTTAAAGGTTATACATAGTAATACTGAGCGTAAATAAATCCCAAAGAAAACAAGTTCTAAAAGTATGTAAAAGAAGAATGGGCTCGTTTTGGAGTTATGTTTTATTCCTTGTATACTTTTTATATCGTAAGCATCAAGATCTGTTTGATACGTACATACTGCTGAATTAAAACTTTGAAATTTATTAAAAAAACATCATTGAAATAAACCTTTTATTTAGCATAAATATATTTATTGTAACTCGAAAGTTACTGGACGGTAACTATACTACGTGTAACACCATTCACCTGATGCTATGCGATATGAATACTGACCTTCCTGCTGGGTAATGATTATTAGCGCAAATAACGCTGTCAGGCATACACGAATATTAGTGTTTGTATGCGCTTTAATTTCATTACAGGGTCAACCTTGACTTTACTTTTGATGTTTTCAGAGCATAATTGCACTGCTAAACACTTATGTTGTTCTGTACACCGTACGAAATAACCATGACTATATCTGGACACGTGTAACTGAAATATACAGTAATATATGCATTTTCAGTTTCACACTTGCATTGAATTTATTACTAGCACACTAACGTGTACTATGCCATACTCATAATGAACGAGAATAGAGATTAGCATAAAGCATCATGTTTTCTTCCGATGTCCACAGATAATTGAACTTTCAAAATAAATAAGATAAGAAATTATACGCTTAAAACAAGACCGCAGAGGGACCTCAGATCGCTACTTTGCTCGTGCTCGTGTTGCTCGTGTTTCAACTAGTCAGATACGCATGTGCCTTAATCTGTCCAATTAATGATATACTATTTTAAAACCGGAAAGAAACATTTCATATAAAAATGAAGGTAACCAAACAAACATTTACTTCAGGGAAGAACTAACTTATAAGTAAAACATTCCCATCGTGTGCTTAAATTGACATTTTCCTTTACAGTGTCTTTTCTCAGTACGAAGCTGATACAAATTGGCAAGATGGCACTATATAGTGGGCATTTACTTGTATTATAGGCGTAGGTCGGTTCAAGAGAGAGACGTGCGTAACACGACTGATGTGAAGAAATAACGTATTGGCCTTAACTTTACGAGATGATTGTCTTTTCGGGTAACTGAACCTCGATGTTTGTTATAATGAGTGTTTTGTTCCCAACCCATTTTCATTATACCCAAATATACGAAATAAAACCTTATATGATACTTGCTTGTGTATTTCAACCTAGTTGAGACAGAAAACACGCGTTTCGGCATCGCGCCGTTATCAAAATTGCGAAAAAGAGCCCGTTGCAAGAACGTCAATAAAAGTACTATTATCACAAAATTTAATATGTCTTTCTATCCATTATGATTATTAAATAAGGTTATTGAAACAAGAACTGCGCGGTAGGACACTGATGCTCCCCTCCCCAAACAGGGCCTTGACACAGGATTTGTTGCAACACAGCTGACCATAAGATCAAGAGTTATCAATCGGACATGATTTTTACATGCACTTGTATCATTGACCTAAATTTCAATAGGGATTATCAACTGTTCAAGGTCAATGCATCAGCCAATTATGAGGCCCATCACTCAATCCTTTTATGACATATCGAACGAAAACCATTTTAAAACTTAATGTCACATTTACCTTGATCTTTGAACTAGTGATCCCAATTTCAATAGGGGTCATCTACTCTCCAAGGCCAATGTACATGTGAAGTTTCAAGTCAATCGGTCAATTCTTTGACAAGTTATTGATCGGAAACGCTTTTTATACTTAATGCGACAGAGCCCTTGACCTTTGACCTACTCACCCAATTTCAATAGTTTTCATATACTGGCAAGGACAATGCACATGGGAAGTATCAAGCCAATCGACGAATCATTAGACGAGTTATTGATCGGAAACAATTTCACACTTAGTGTGACAGTGACCTTGATCCTTGACCTAGTAACTCCAATTTCAATAAGGGACATATTCTCTCCAACGCCAATACACATTTGAGGTATCAAGCCAATCGGCCCCTCCGTTCACAAGTTATTGATCGGAAATATTGTTCACTGTTAGTGTGACAGTAACCTTGAACTTTGACCTTTTGACCCCAATATCAATAGAGGTCATCTACTGGTAAAGGCTAATGCACATGGGAAGTATCAAGCCAATTGGTTAATCAGTTTACAAGTAATTGATCGAAAACTAACTGGTCTACCTACAGACGGACCGACCGACCGAAATCCAGCAAAACAATATACATCCTCTTTTTCGGAGGGGGGCATAATAACATCATTTAATGTTTAAGTAAATATCGATCGGTTTTCTTTTGTTAAATTACGAATAAAGACTTTGTTTTCGAAAATCTGGGAAAACATTGATTACCAGATATATGTTCAACACAGATAAGCGTATTCGCTCGGCAATAAAATTAAAACCACTCGTTAATGCTCATGTTTCAAGTTGTCTAAGCGTCACTAAATAATCTGTATTCAACCCAAACCTAGTATTCTCTTAAAAAACAATATAAGGAATTAAAGATCTATGACAGAAGTTAAATATGAATATTCCATTTACTCGGACTTTAGCGGTCTGAGATTACGTATTACAAATACAAAGACAGTGATAAATGAAACAAAGAAACGTATACAAGATAAACCTCTTAAATTTAAAACACTCGCGTGACAAGGCCCAAATGACACTTTCTTGTTCTCGGTCTTTTTTCCAAAGTAATTACTGGTCATAAACGAAAGTTAATCTGCTGTGCATGTAGAAAATGGAATATAATTAAGATAAACTAGCGTAGCAAAATGCCAATTTGCCTGTAAACCGTGGTCATTCACTTGTGGTTTCATTATGGGACGTCTAATCGATTACAAAGTCATGCACTAGACTAATAATGGGATAACGATACAAAGAATATTGCAAAACAATAGGTATCGATGGGTCATGTAGCTCATTCGATTAAATAATTGTCTTCAATGTCCAGTATGTGTTTTCAGTTTAAAGGCACTTTCACTATGACATATTCTAGTTCTATGTGCTATTCAAGGTAGTTAGCGTTTGTTAGCGTTTGTATCATGCGTTTGTAAAGCACATACGCAGTACAACTGAAACAAAAACAATTGGGTATACTCTAAAATTTCTTGTTTAACCAATTGTAACCAATTTAGTACCTGTATAACGTGTATCTGGTGCAGTGACATTTAACGTTTAACCAGTTGGGTTTACATACTTATGAATCGTTATGCATTCATATGTAAAGTGTACAGCTACGCCTGTATGTATAACGACAATCTTTGAAAATCAATTATATTTTATAAACATCATGCATTATTTAACGTTCAGTAAAATTGTGTTTCTACAGTAAAATAATTTGAATGCAAATAGTGTTCATCTTCATTTAACAAGTATTTACAACAAACGTGTTTGTGCAAAAATAATTTATTTATTATTAAGCTAAAAAAATGGGATGTGTAATTCTAGTTAAAAAGACTTTACCATCTCAGCTGGATGTCACCAATCTTGTTATATGATAAACTATGGGTCATTAATTCAGGCATCCTTGAACAAAGTTAAACGAAGCGTATACTGCAAACAAGTGTGCTGCAAGGGTAGTTCAATGTCATAATAACAGTAACAGCGGGCAATTCGTATCAATAGAACTCGAAGAAGGAAAAATAAAGGACATGTGTAGGCTTAACATATTGTGCAATGGTGTATAACATATAAAAATGTCACATTCCTTTAACAAATGAATAATTATATGTCAAATAATGTTGGTATGATTTGGACAGAATTTTTTTATTCAAATATTTGTCAGTCGTATTTCCTCTAATAACCAGGTTTTACTCGAAAACGTATTGTCATTTTACAAGTTATTATTGTTGCGTCCATGAACAAAACCATATATAGCAAAGCGACTAAAAAGATTAAAATTATTCATAGCTAAGACCATGAATTCAGCGTAAACACTAGATAGGTGAAACCAACCAACGAAACGCTTGCTTTTGAAAAGGCTTTTAGTTAGAAATGAACATTCTATTACACTCGTTTTCTCAATAACAGTAATGACTTTGCATGAGCAAAAACCATACTTATATGATCTTATAACGAAAGAATAAATTCTATATAATTGCGATATATTAGTTCGCGTTTTAAAATAACCGCTTTACTTATATGTATTTAACACGTTTCTTCAACGT
The DNA here is from genome assembly GCA_007657795.1 of Dreissena rostriformis. Taxonomy (NCBI): domain Eukaryota; kingdom Metazoa; phylum Mollusca; class Bivalvia; order Myida; family Dreissenidae; genus Dreissena; species Dreissena rostriformis. The sequence goes on along the minus strand of VMBQ01001852.1, from coordinate 152,799 downwards.
GCATACACCTCAAAACAACAAATTACGCTATTGGATTGACAAATGTATAATAATGGTTTACCAAGAATCAATAATTATTGAACGTTCATGAACAACCAATGTTGCTGACTACAACAAAGCATGGTGTCTGAGTATAATATAAGAAGATAAGTTTCACTATCTGTATTTTGAGTGTCATTATTTCCAATATTGAATATATGCTACTATTAAACTGTCAGATTCATCACTCATTTGAGAATAGTTAAAGAAAATTCTCAGTGCACCTCAAATATGTGTACAAAAAAATTTATCAATTAACAAAATCACTTTAATAAATATTATTCATTTATTAAACTAAATTATAGAGCCAAACATGACCACAATGTTACATCACCTAGCCGGAACAAAATATCAATATTCCACTTTAACGTAGTCAGTTGCCTGCAGAGTCATCATACGTCATTTGCAATAAAAAACGTACGATATGAGATTGATAAGTGATTAGAGATATGTTATCAGACTGGAAAAACGTCAGGTTGTTGAAAGTGGTACGAATGAATATTTGTGTTCATTTGCTGCTGGCGTTTGTTCTTACATTATTTTATAATGAGTAGGAAGGACTACTATGAGGACGTTATCCTCACTTGACGTCCGAAAGATGTGAAACACGAGCAATTGTGTAAATACTTAATGATTGTTAAAACGCATTCGGTCGAAGGTACATATAAACACGATAGAAACTTCTATTATTTCAGAAACACGGCGCTTTTGCGTTTGAGTCAACGACATTCACGAAGTAAATTTTAACCATAACGTATTTTGCGATAGCTCGCTTAGATTCTTTATGCTCAACGATCAATGTATCGTTGTTATTAGGCTTTGATTGGTTTGGAAACAAATGCATTCATCGGAATGCTATAGGACATGTGTTTTTTATTCAAACGGAATAGTACTCCAAATTCGTCATGTAATGCTTTTAAAACATACATTTCAATTGTATGCAGTGACTCCTTTTTTGATCATACAGATCCCGAAATTCATTACTTAATGCACCGAATTGCATACATTTAAATTGCAATACAATACAGCAACGTTTCCGATCAAGCGATAAGAAATAACTGGTTCGTAAAATAGTTTGCTCTCCAAGATTCTCGTTTGTACTGTAAAACATAGACCCTTGAACAACTATTTATATTTTGAANATTTGATTTTATCTAAACGAAAAAGTACTCCAAAGTCATCATGTAATGTTTTTAAAACACACATTTACATTGCATACAATACAGTGACTCCGTTTTTGATCACACAGAACTCGAATTTATTATTTGTGCACTGAAATCCATACATTTAAATTGCAATACAATACAACAACGTTTCCGATCAAGCGGTAACAAATAACTAGTACGTACAATAGTTCTCTCTCCAAGATTCTCGTTTGTACTGTAACACATAGACCCTTGAACAACTATTTATATTTCGAATTTATTGGGGGAGTAGGATAGTTTGCATGATCTCATTTCCTATTCGTAATGAGGTTGATTCAGTAGGGTTTCGATGAAATTAACAGGAACATACAAGGCCATACCTATTTAATATGTTACCTTAAAATAACATGAGAAGAAATGGTAAACTCGTTTTCTCTGATTATAGACTTAATCTGAACGCTCATTTGGGTATCATGTTGTTTTAACATTTAAGCAAATTCCTTTTTTGTTGCAAAAATATACATCGTGATAGACGTTCCATGTATCGATCAACTACAAACACATTAGCTTTTAAGTTATAAGGCTGCCTACATTGATCGGTGATGTTCAGCCATTACTTCATTGTCTAAGCTGAGTTAAGTCAATACTGTATGTGGTCCCGAAGTGTTCGTTGTACATTGGAACACAATTGTGATGGCACAATTCTAGTAACCTCTCGATTCTACATGGCTGTTCCATAGGCCAAGTCCGGTTCAAGCACTGTCTTATATACAACATTCTATCAACTAATACAGGACACGTATATATTATTTATTGGGATATTTACAGATATACACGCCGTTTACTTTTATACTGTAGTTTGTATTTGTTAACATACTTAACAGGGTAATTCAAAAGTACCTGTATCCGCAACGGGTATTTTAATCAGATGTTATGTAGTTATTTTATAACTTATATTATTGTGGTTTAAAACATTTGTTGGTTTACTCAATCATCAATTCATCATCGAATCATCCAGTTCTATACATCATTGCGTCAAAAATGTAAATACCATTATCCATATATACGGGCTGTACCGGTCATACGTTCCTTGTTTGATGAACCATTGAATATTGTACGCAACGATAATTTCAAGAATCGTCTTAATCTTAAACTCAAGTGTTTATCAACCTATTTAGACTTTCATAAAACACCAAACACTAAGAACTACTCCGAAACGTTTTTGCTAAATCATATCGAGTGGAGGAAATGCATAGAAAGCTTAATAAAAGAAGAATGAACAAGAACAATGGTTTCGCATACGAGGTTCAGCAGGCTAATACGTGAGGTTGATATACTGTCTACGCTCAGCTATAACACTCTTCTGATACATAGCCTTTATAATAAGCGTCCCATAGTTTAGTATTGCACGAATTAGCACATGTGCAGATGATGCTTTATTAACATGAAGATGTGCATGTCTATTAAAATTATGCAATTTGTACATGAAACCAGATTGTTACAGAGGCTGTGCATTTTGAAAATACTGATGATTAAACTGATAAATGACTTTCTTAGAGCTAAATAATAAAATTAAATACATTTTTTGTATTTGTATAAGGTAATCATGAATCTAACATCCCCGTTTATCGAATTGACGTTCAGTTTTTACGGTAAACTGTTCTTTTTGACTTTTTATGTGTATTTTATTTGTGATGCAAACGTTGGTCTGCAAAAATTGTACTTGATAGTTGTTTGTGTGTGTGTGTTTGTGTGTGTTATCATGAATAAATCAACACAATTTATAAAACGAATAGTCGGTTGCAAATTAGTTTAGCAAAATGTCATTTGATTTCTCCAAATCGGTATGATTAATGCATGCGTTCAAAAGTTAAAGGATATTTGTAAAAGATAAATGCACATTATTAAACACTAAACACTTAATGGTACGTACTTATGGCAATCGTGTTTTTATCCCTAAAATGGATACACAGTACTTACGAATGTACGGTATTATTGACAACCAATCAATAAATATGTGCGAGATTTGATTTCTTTCACATTCTTATTCAATCTGAAAGACAACAAACTACGTTTTTTTTAATAGATCAATGTTCCATAGTATTGTTAATTTTATTTAAACGTGTATGGGCCCTTCAAACATAGTTATTACTAGATTTGAAAAAAAAGGACTTCCGGTTTCGAGTGAACATCAACATTTAAAATGTAAGCNGGTGCACCACACAGTTTTATCAAATTCAGTGCTTGCTTACCCCCAGAATTCAAACTGAAATAGCAAAGGACAATCAAACTCACTTCCATCACCAGAGCGTAAAAGATTCTGTTAAAAAACTGTGAAAAAAGTTAAAATAATAAACTGATCTGTTTCAAAATATTACAATATTCGATTTCATATATTTTTAATGTCGGTCGGTCAATTGGTTGACGAGATATTGATCCGAAACGATTTTTCACACTTAATGTGACAGTGACCTTGACCTTTGGCCTAGTGACCTCAATTTCAATAGAAGTCATCCAATGACCAAGGCCAATGCAAATGTGAAGTATCAAGCCAATCGGTCGATTCGAAGACGAGTTATTGATCGGAAACGATTTTCACACTTATTGTTACAGTGATTTTGACCTTTGACCTAGTGAACCCAATTTCAATAAGGATCATCTACTGTCCAAGGCCAATCGAAATGTGAAGTATCGAGCCAATCGGTCAATCCGCTCAAAAGTAATTGATCACATCATCTTTACCTCACTTAGCTTATTATGAATGTATTTCTTCGTCATCAAAACATTTGCTATTGTATTAAGACGCAGTTTTCTTAACACACATTCAAATAACACTGCTACATCCGCGTGATGCAAACATTTGTCTTATGGCATATGCGGCCAGCGTAGCTCAAGCCTGGGGCTACGCTTCCCGCTATAAACAAGCACCCAATAATTCGTGGTATCTCCCGAGTATCCTCCTCAGTATGCATATCCTTCCACGTCTGCGCGGATTAAAATCTCATTGCGTTTTGTGAATGGAACATCAGATCACGATACTTTCCGATAGAAAATTGAAGTCACACTGTGATTATTTATAGCAAACTGGCACATGTCGGTAGCCTTTTCTGGCTTGCAGGAAAGATTTTCAGACAGACTGACCGCGTACGTCACACATGTGTGGCTAGATAATTAAACGATTTCCTTTCTTTCAAGGACACTTTACTATTTCGGTAGTTTTGTCTCACAATGCAGGACAACTGGAATTAATCGATATGTTTTCATACATTTCTTTCCCTACAAGGATTAGTTTTACATCCTATACTACATAGACGCGTTGTTGCCAATGTGCTGGGGGATTATGCTCAAATCAGCCAATGTTATGAAAGAAGTGTATTCATTCGGGTCTGCTGGCGTTATGTAAAGATCATTTAAGGTTTTCATACATTTCTTTCCCCACAAGGATTAGTTTTAAATCCTATTCTACAGAGACGCGTTGTTGCCAATGTGCGGGGGATTATGCTCAAGTCAGCCAATGTAATGACAGGAGTGTATTCATTCGGGTCTGCTGGCGTTATGTAAGGTGAAAAGCTGGTTTAAACAGCTACGCCGAAAAAGACGAAATCGATTTATTTTAATCGACTGCAAAGAATTTCTGGTTAAAAGGATGAGTAGATACTTTGTGTTTTTTTCCTGCTATTTATTGGTGCTTTTTTCCTTTAGAACATATGTCAGTAAACGATTATTATACTTGAACAGAATTGGCTAATTTTAAAAGAAACGTCGACCGAAGTATGGTTAAAAAATAATTCAACGAGCCTGCAATGTCAGGTTAAAACCACTTATAATTTAGGTCAATTTCTTGCTTAAAGTCCACAGCCGAAGATACCCCGTAACAAACACAGATAAGGGTCCAAACATCATCAGAACCATTACAAGGTTCCTTAGCTCAGGGTTTGCGGTGTCTGCAACGATCCTAACGTCCTTGGAAAATTGGGAACGCCGTTACAAACACAAATAAGGGGGCAATCATCATCAGAGACATTACAAGGTTCCTCAGCGAGGGGTTTTCGGTGTCTGCAGCACGCAAGATGGTTAGGCTCGCCTGAAACAAGTATTTATAGTTATCAATGTAATTAAAATGTTTGTTTATCACACACTATTCAATTGGGTTAAAAATTACCATTTATATTTCAAAATAAGAAGATATTCGCTATATTATACTCAATTCTTTATCTATCAATTATTACAAAAGGTCTGCGTATTTAGCTTGTCACACGTAGATAAACGCGACAAACTATACGACATCTGGTGATGACCAACGACACGTGGCAACGAACGACGACGATACACGACATTTAAAAAGATGACTTTCGAAGTGTCGCACCAGGTTTTATATAAATACTCCGTTGTCACTTCTTCATATGAGGCTCAAAATGGTCATGTTTATATCTCTTACGAACGGAATCGGGAAATCAACGATCATTTAATAGGATAACGAAAAATACGACAAAGCAAACACCACATGCACTTACCCCTGCTGGAACTAGAGGAACCTCAGCTGTAGGATTTATACCTGCTGATATAAAGAAATAATATGGATCATAAGATAAGTCCGAATCTTTACCATATAGGTAAACAGATCTGAGCGCATTATCTGAGTACTGAACGCACACAGCGCTCTTTAAGGCATAAAACAACAACATGCTCTCGTTAATGGCGACTATGTTGATTGTGCGTGACAACATTACGTGAACAAAATAATGGTGAATTGTGCGAACGTTCGACGAAATATCCTGATATTTAAATGCTATGCACAGTGATGTTTAATGTTTAATCTAGTGTATACCTGATGACATGGCGATCATCGCAACTAGCAACGTGCAGACTGGAATCTGTAAGTTAAAAACATAATGTTTACACGTTTGATGGTAAAAAAGAGACGTCGTCATAATAACTTTGGTTATTGCTAAAGACCTGGAAGTCCGCAATAAATTACATCTGATAGATTTTGGAACAAAATGTGATGTCTTATACAGCCCCATACAGATATAACTTATTTGTTAATAATAAAAATAAAAAAAATAATAATAATAATAATTATAATAATAATAATAGTTATAATTATAATAATAATAATAAAATAATAATAATAATAATAATAATAATAGTAATAATAATAATAAAAAAAATATTATTATTACTAGAGTTGCGACACCTTAAGGGTTTCGCGTGATGGAATGAGTGATGAAAAAAGTGGGTTCGAAAATATTGGGTACAAACAAAATTGTGGTACGAAAATGTTGGTTACCAAAGTTTTGGGTTTGAAAAAATTATGCAAAAAAAATATTGGGATACGAACACAAAAAAAAACTATGCAAAAAAAATTTGGGTACGAAAAAAATGTGGTACGAAAATTTTGGTTACGAAATAATGTCGGTACGAAAGTTTTGGGTAAGAACAAATAATGCAATAAAAAATTGGGATACAGTTTGGAAAAAGGTCGGAGTCTTGACCATCAAACAGGCTTGGATTATAATTAGATCGAAATAGTTCGGGATGTTGACAGCCTAACTGGCTTGGATTTTAATTATGCCGAAATAACTCGGGTTCTTGACCCCCAAACTGGCTTGGACTTAAATTATGCTGAAATAGCTGGGGGTCTTGACCACCAAACTAGATTGGATTTTAATTATGCTGAAATAGCTCGGGGTCTTGACCACCAAACTGGCTTGGATTTTAATTATGCTGAAATAACTCGGGGTTTTGACCACCTAACTGGCTTGGATTTTAATTATGCTGAAATAGCTCGGGGTCTGGACCACCAAACCTGCTTGGATTTTATTTTGCTGAAATGTCTCCGGCTCTTGACCACCAAACTGTCTTTGATTTTCATAATGCTGAAATAGCTCAGGGTCTCGACCACCAAACTGTCTTGGACTTTAATTATGCTGAAATGGCTGGGGGTCTCGACCACTTAAATGGCTTGTTAAATTATGCTGAAATAGCTCGGGGTCTTGACCACCAAACTGGCTTGGATTTTTATTATGTCGAAATAGTTTGGGATGTTGACAACCTAACCGGCTTGGATTTTAATTATGCCGAAATAGTTTGGGTTCTTGACCCCCAAACTGGCTTGGACTTTAATTGTGCTGAAACAGCTGGGGGTCTTTACCACCAAACTAGATTGGATTTTGATAATGCTGAAAGAGCTCGCTGTCTTACCCAACAAACTGGCTTTGATTTTAATTATGCTGAATAGCTTGGGGTCTTGACCACCAAACTGGCTTGGATTGTAATTATGCTGAAATAGCTCGGGGTCTTGACCACCTAACTGGCTTGGATTTTTATTATGCTAAAAAAGCTCGGGGTCTCCACCACCAAACCGGTTGGGATTTTATTTTGCTGAAATAGCTCAGGGTCTTGACCACCAAACTAGCTTGTATTTTAATTATGCTGAAATGGCTGAGGGTCTCGACCACTTAGCTGGCTGGGATTTTCATGATGCTGAAATAGCCCGGGTCATGACCACCAAACTGGCATGGATTTTATTTATGCTGAAAAATCTCAGAGTCTTGACAAATAAACTGGCTTGGATTTTAACTATGTCAAAATAGTTCGGGTTCTTGACCCCCAAACTGGCTTGGACTATAATTATGCTGAAATAGCTGGGGATGTTGACCACCAAACTAGATTGGATTTTAATTATGCTGAAATAGCTCGTGGTCTTAACCAACAAACTGGCTTGGATTTTTNCTAATTAAATTTCAAGACTCCCAAACATTGGAAAGTATATAAGCAATGTCAAGCTATTTAGTTGTTACTGAACGATTTAGTAATGTTAATGTTAGTGTGATCTTGTGAGGGGGCGGGAGCCGCAGTACCCTGAGGAAACCCCACCTGTCCGGTATACTGACAAACAAGCTCACATGCTTCCGGAACGGGGATTGATCCACAACGATAACAGGACCGCCCTATGTAATTATTTCTATTTCCAAATAATCTCGACATGCATAACATGCATACTATTTTGTATTGAATATTGTAAATATCATTTCTATATATATATATATCTTCTTGTATTGTTGTATGTATGCAGTTATCTATATATATGTATATATATATTTTAATGATTATTTATTAGCTGTATTATTTTTTCCAGATAACTGCATACATATAACAATACAAAAAGAAACAATTATCATTCTCATGTATTGGCCCTTTCAGTTGAGTTGCACTCGCCGTATGTGTATTTTAATCGACAAAAGAATGAATTTTGCTTGCTGACTTTAAACGTTTTTTCCATCAAAAATCATGAACCACTTTTTAAAATGATTTTCTAATACGAGCATTAAAAAGTATTGGCCAGTTTTAAGACAAGAACTACACAACCGAAATATTAGTGGCTACGGAGATGGCCATATCGCTACAGATTGCAAATCTTCTAATATTGACAAGGCATGGTATTACTTATGTAACATTTAGACACACCTACGAATCTAACTGGATGTCATTTATACCAATTAAAATATCTCGCATGCTATGAAGATTTATTTATTTTTAACCAACTTATCCGTTGATGTACATTAGTATGTTTAACGTTTGGTTGTTCGATTTTCGCTGTATAACAGCATTATTACATAGAACGTCTCATGAATTCATGTTAAGATAATGTAAGTTACGTATCATCAACGAAGCTGGGATGAGCCTCGAACTCGGAAATCAGAAAAAAATACGGATTAACTGCCCAGCGCTCTAGTAACTGAGTCAGCCGTTTCCATGTTGCAGTAACATTATGGGCGTAATAATGTCTGGCGTACAGGGCTCAGTTTAACACATTATACAATAATATGATAAATACATATAACATCACGTACCATTCTTTGAATCATAATAAGTTTAGGACCAAGGATATTTTGAACAGAGAAGATGTGTATCAGTCTGAAGCAGAACGCTACAAAATCGACAGCAAGAACGACTCTGGGCCAATCAAATTCGTCTTGAAAGTGTTTGAATCGCAGTCCAAATCCGATAAAAAACATGACGATCGAACAAATATCAATGATATTCCATCCATCCGAGAAGTACTCTTTTTTCTCATCTGACGTAGCCATCTGGAAACATATCACATATGCATACGTGTATATGGTGAATAAGCACTTTTATTAGGGCTCTGATAGACAATATGGGTATACATTTCATATAGCTGTAATATTTTCTCACGAGCCCTACGGATTAAGAATCAAATCAATATCGGGAATGACTCTGCCAATGCGTAATACGTAGAGTTAAGATTGTGAGAGCTACATTTACGCGCCGGATAAGCAGCAAAGCATTAATTTACACATAACAAACATAAAAAATAATAAAACATAACTTTATGGAAACTCAATTTTGTATACATAATTTTCCATAACAAGTTTAACGACAACACGTAGATTTCGAATGCATTCCCAACTTAAACAAACACATAAATGCATGGTCTGTCGAATCCCTATAGACGCTCGATTTAAACCTTTATTGGGAAACCGTCCGACACGGTAGGTTTTCAGGAAAAAATGCGTCATTTCAATTGGAAATTAATTCTGTTAATAAACACATTCATCTTTTGATTGATTTATGCATTCAATTATAGGTGTTAAAAAAAAGAAATATTGGACGTATGTACGCAAACGTAGTAGTTGATGCTGAATTTGACATCGGGATTAACTGGATTTAATAGTTATAATTTGGCACATGTAAAAGACTTAAGTGATTAAGTATAATACGTTGATATATCATGATCGAAAATGTAAACTTTCTGGTTTACACACATAAATGGTCCTCCGCCGATTAGAGATTCCTGCTAATTAAAACTAATTATCAAAAGTATATTGGGTCATTGATATAATTTTTAACTAAGTAAAGCACAAGTCTATGTAACGATTTACCTGTAAAACCATTACAATGGATTTCTGTTCACACATTATAGGAGTTCATATTTAAAAGAAATCAATTCGTTGTTTGCGATAAACGTTGTTAAACATTTATGTATTTAATAACGGATAGATATTTATAAAGTAAAGTCGTTGATTATATTAAAGTTAATAGTATTAGACGTCAGATAAATTCAACTAATACATGCCATAGTGCATACAAGTTTATTTTGGTTTGTGCGTTTTAAGTTATGTTTTATCTTCAAAAGAATAAAATAATTAATATTATGCAGCCATTAAACTGTGATCATTTGTTGTTTCTTCTACAGTGTGCGTTTTAGATCACGACGCGAAACACGATTTGTATGAATTTATCTGTGGGCCTTCCCCAGCTTGTGACATCATATTTTACTAAATACTCTGTTACCCAATCCGTTTTAGATCTTCAGCAAGTGTGCATGCAATGGCTTTAAAACAAATATATGTAACCGTTATAGAAAACCAAACTTTAGCATAACAGATTATATGAAACGAGCATAACAGGGCATGTATAACAAACCTTGCATACGTATCTGCCGAGAAGTGTATGATACTAACCTACGCATTTGGAAAAAAACATAGCTCGGCGTTACACCATAAGCCAATGTAGCAATCCAAGCTCGGATATAAACCCGAGCGGTGTCGTAACCAAAGTTTGCATAACACAACATACACTTAATTCTTCGTTATCGAGTACGTGTTATATCTTAAACAAGTGTGCATGCAATGGCCGAGCCGTTTTTGGGATCTTGAGCCGTTGTAGGAAACCAAACTCTGTCATAACATACCAAATGTAACGAGTAGAACTCGGCATATAAACCAAACCTTGCATTCTTAGCAGCCGAGCAGTGTAATATCATAAACTTAGCCTTTGAAGAAAGAAAACTCGGCGTTACAGCACAAGCATATGTTGCAAGCAAAGTTTGGGTCACGACCCGAGCGGTATAGTCTATGTTGCAGCCTTATTCTAAGTAGAGCCCTAAGCGGATAAGCAATGTCTGCAAATCATCCACTGTTTATAATAAAAAAGCAGTTTACTTTGACTTAAACTATTAACAAGTTATACGCGTACGTGTTTGCATGTTGTGTCCCATGAATAGTCATAATATTTTTAAAGCACTAATACGATGGGAGATAGTTAATAGTATTATATTATCGTGTTGTACTGAAAACGTTCTTTTTTATTCGGTACATAATTCCCCAAAATCAAGGCTATTTTCCCAAATATAATGTATGATACAAAAAGAGGCTATTTTGAAATAAATCATCACTTCGGAGATTTTTATGCTTTGAAAAAAACGTTCAGGCATGTGGCGATTGTTTCGTATATTTCTCATGTTTTAACGCGCGAAAAAACAATTGCGATATTAAAAAATTGTATGTATTATATAGAGCAGATAAACAACATATTCTTCGAAGATTTGTATTGAAGCAAATTGGGTTATCGCTCTGGTGGTTTATGTCGTAAGTATCGGAACTATCATGTAGAAATTACCTCACACGACACAAATAACCGATTAATGGGGTTGTCAAATATTCTACTAGTATTAACACATTGTTTACAACTACCCATAGTATTTGTGTATTTATATTTTATGATTTACCTGTCTTATTTCTTCTACCAGTATAGCCAATACCCATGTCATCAATACATATTCTATGTTCGAGATCGTTGATGCGAGATCAAACAGCAGAACGAACGCGAACAGGCTCAGAAACATCAAATACGATATCTGTTGATCAACAAGGTATTACATACAATAGATAATAGATAGACACTATAAATAGATGAACTGACGCAGGATCATGATGTTTTTATTAAAAACCTTAATTAGTTTTAATAACAACAAAATGCATGACAGACTCAAATGGAACAAATCATATGTTTTGCTACAGACACAAGGCCTGTTGCCATTACAAATGATTGTCTTAATAAATTTATGTTCATGTATAGTTTATAATGGAAAATGAAAGAGGTCATATGTGTGTAATAGGTTATCGTTATCATTGCAAAGAAATTCGCCTTTACCATAACCAACACTAAACAATTCTTAATAATTGAAAGCAGGTTTAGATAATGTGAGTCCACAAAAGTGCATGAAGTATACATACGTGTAATAGTATAAATATGCATACCAAATTATACGCAAATTTTGTTTTGGGAGCCAGTAAGAAGACCTTGATCTTGCCAAAGTTTGACGAGATCTTTTCCTGTGCTGTACGTGTGTCTGAGTTGTACTGGGTCGTACGTTTGTCCGTTTTATAATTCAATAGTTTAGGCGATAACGCTGGACACATAATACAAGAGAAAAACTGAAATAGCAAAGCATAAACATATTTAATTATCAGAATAATTTCAGAATCAGATGCAAAAACATTGGATGCTAATAAAGCGATGGTTTTTCTTATATACATATAAAATAAGCGAATACATTAACATAGTTTACAGAAGAAATTTTTATATAATCACATATCTGTCGTGGCTAATTAATTTTATACATTTATTTTTTTTAATTTTGTGTTCATGTGTATTTATATATTATACGTGTATTGATCACATCGAAAACAACACGCCATCGTGTTTCTTTGTATTTCCAAAAAGGTTTAGGAGCATATTAAACTTCTTTAATATTCCGTCCAGTAAGAACAATACACGTAGAAGATCTCTTTCAGGCAGATAAGTGTAAAAATGTCACTAGAAACCTTATTTGGACATATGTGAAACGTCTAAAATTGGTATTACGCTAAAACGAGGTCAATGTTAAATACATATTTACCGAAAAGTTCAATATCAATGTCAAATGCTAATCAAATATTGTAACAAATGTAGTTATAACCATACTCGCAAACATAAACACGCTTACAATTAGTTGAAATACTTTTCATAATACATTATTTCTTAAGCAACATGTATGTGAATACTAGGCATTAATAATCTTTGGGAAATATTTTGAAAATATCAGAACATAATAACTCTATCTTTCTTAAGCACTCGACAGGTAAAATGTTCGAGATGGCAATAGGAAATTACCTTAATTATATACGGGTTATTTCTAAATGTGCTTTATGGTTTTAGAACATATATATTAACTGCGTAAATATTACAAAAAAGCTTAATAAAATGGATAACCCTCAACGTAGTTGTATCCTCGAGATTTCCATTCCAAACAGTTGCAAGCAGACTGCGGACTGCTTGCTGGTCAAGGAACTCCATATGTTTCGATTCTATAGCCAATTCTATGCATGTCTTCTTCCAAACTGGTATCACTAGAGTTAATATCTGATTCGTTTTTGTGTCATCTCTTTGGGCACATTCGTTGAGAGTACCCGTCGCCCAAGTAGATAATTTTCTAAATAAAAGTGCACATCAATTAACATCAAGTCCGTTTGGTATTAAAGAGTGATAGTATCAATAACGTGACATTTATGCGCAAGTTAATTAGAGTATAAACCTTCCTTAAACTAAAAGTCATGGTTGTGACAACATAATGTATGTTGAAATAATATCGTACATAAACAATTGCGTACATTATAATTAAACAAGCTGGAGTTACGACAATGTTAAACAAACATTGACAAATATATTTTCTAAATTATTGCATTATAAACAAATGTCATAAAACATATTGCTTTTCACACAATTTAAAGGTTTTAGTATTTATTGTGACCACATGTAACACTTTTGAATGCAAAAACAAAAACCAAGTACATTACATGCATTTTTAAATTTTGTTACACACAAAACATCCGAAAACACATGTGTTATTGGATTCACAAACACACACACACACACACGCACGCACGCACGCACGCACGAACGCACAGACACACACGCACGAACACACACACACACACACACACACACACACACATATATATATATATATATATATATATATATATATATATATATATATATAAATATATATACATATATAGCGCTCTTCCAACTGAGCTAGCTGGCCTGATTTTTCTCTCAGA
>VMBQ01001852.1:80015-132409 GCA_007657795.1 Dreissena rostriformis | reverse complement strand
TGTGTGTGTGTGTATCGTGTGCAGTATGCACCAACGCTTATTATTTTTTTTATCTGTAGCTTTAGATTCACAAAAACCTTGAAAAGGTCAAAGTTCAAACACATGTGCGCCTCTAAACGTAAACAGTTGAAACGTTGAGCTATAGTTTGGTTTCAAAGTTCACGTTCATACCACTGGATGTTTTCTGTTACAATGAAGGTATATATTACTCTAACCATTTGTGTACACAATTGTCCTTTACTATTTATAAATAACTTGCATTTGTATTTACAAACCCTTTAGTTTTTGATAAATATAGAACTCTTATGGATGACGAGTGTTAACGCGAAGTAGCGTACAAACATTTCATAACACTTTCTAACATAATTGGAATATCGCATTTCAGTTTAACGTAACCAATACTTAGAAACGCGTCCTTGCATAAATATGAATGGTATTTCTACCACAGTCACTTAAAATAGCATTATTAGATGAATGATCTATGGTGCTGAAATAAATCCTTTGCAAGCATATATATTTACAATTTTGTTTGACCGCACTGAACAAAATAACTTTCCTCGAGATAGGTTCCGGATTTTACAATCTCAAACGCCCTTGGGTATCCGCCGACACTCTACACATTTTATTGTCTTGACGTGAAATTTCGTATATTCGTAAAATGTGACATGTTCGTTGGATCTTAGGTCGTTGTTTTTTCGAAATGTCTGATGTAAGACTATGCACGTAAACGTTCGATAAACATTAGATAAATGGTTGCGGACGCACATAAAAAACCACGAAAATAAGTTTCAGTCGAATAGTGTTGATTTCGGAGTATAATTGGCGTATAATAAAAACATAACAGTGAAGACACGTGGGTAACGGATACCAATTACCATGATCGAAATTCAAGATCCGCCGAAACGAAAGCAATGAAAATACACGTATATTTAAATTCATTTACTCTATAACTTTATTAAAAATTTATTAAAACAAGTTGTTAAGCACATATGCAAAGAAATCTCTGGTTTCAACTGAGCATGTTCACGAGTTTAAGTAGATTTAGGTAACACATTTGTTCAACGTAGATTCTAAGGCCGTTTTGGGTTGTGGCTTATTTTTAATCGCTAACTTTATAGCCGAAAATCAAGCCGAGTTCCTGTGATTATTCGTCATGGTTGGTTGGGCTAAGTACGAGGTAAAGAATGGCATTAACTTGTTCAAACCTCGAAAGCTTTTCAATGGCGCTGATCCCGGCTTCAATCATGTTTATGTTTAAAGTGGCGTTGGATATATTGTCCTGTATTGTATGGACACACAAATCACCCTCCTTGAAAGACGACGTGCGCGTTTAAACAAACAATCCTCTTTTGATACTATTTCTAGAGCTTGAGTTTTCCCGTATATTTAACTAGGAGCATCAAATTTATTTTTACAGGCACGCAGGGAAAATTTCAAATATCCGGTGCAAGCGTTATTTGCTATTCGATTAAAACGGCTGTCGTCTGCGAAATGGATAAAATGTTGTCTACGAAACGGGCTTAATGCTGCCGGGGGCTGTTGAGTTTTGCACTTAATTCGACCCAAAATCGATGGCAGTGTATATTGTTTAAACTCTTTGTCAAGTAAACGGTTTTCTAGTTTGCTACAGATTCTAAGTTGGGATCGTTAAGGGTAACTGATGTTCGTCACCATTGTGAGTCGCAATCCCCCCCAAAAATAATAAGAAGGGCCAAAATGTCCTTTATAACATATCCAAAGTTTATCCAAATAGGATTTCCGTAAAGTAGTATTTTTCAAGATGGCCGGCAAAACCTTCTTATGATAACTACTATGTACGTATGATCCATTCTAATTTGTTTGATGATTTTGGTGTCTATACCTAGGTTTCAGGGGAAAAAAAACACAATAAGAAAAATTATGTTAATGTTTTACGCAACATAGAAATCCAACATGGCGGCCAAATGGCCGCCAAGATAGCCGCCAAAACCTACTTATGATAATAACTATGTTAGCATCCACTCAAATTTCTTGATTTTGGTGTCTTAACCTAGGTTAAAGGGGGCGAAGAACACAATAAGATAATGAAAATTATGTTAGTCTATTACGAAAAATAGAAATTAAACATTGCGTCCCAATGGCCGCCAAGATGGCCACCAAAACCTACTTGTGATAATAACTTTGTAAGTATCCACTCAAATTTGACGGTTTTGGTGTCTATACCTAGGTTTCAGAAGGCAAAGAACATTGTTACCCTGCGTTATAAATCTGTTAAAAGGTTAAAATAAAGAAATGTTTACAAAAGGTTGCCATGACCACGAGGCAAGATATGTTCTTGATATAACGCATGATTGTGTTTAAACTCCAGATATTAACCAGGCTTTATTAATATGTATCAATGCATCCCATTTTATCATGTTTTACCTGTATCGAAAGAGAAGTATAATTAACTCAGTTTCCAAGGTTACAGAAGCACATACATGTAATTGTAATCGAAAGGTTAAGCAGCGAAAAAACATATTACCATCTCTACTGCCTCGCACTGGGCGCGCCGTCATTGCCTGTATGACATTATGAATCGTTGCCAAGTCCTGCAATCACAATTTGAGCGAGGCCAATCTTGGTAGGTATACTTGGTACGGTAGTGACTCATACGCCTAAGTATCTGTATTATTGAGTTTAACTGACCGTTTTATAGTTGTACAACTTTTCTTATTTGCCTTTTTGTTCGGTATTTCAATAATTTTAAATCACGATATTTCAAAAATTAAATAAACAACAACTATACATTTTAATTCAAAAAACTAAAGTGAGTACCGGTATGTCGCATATTATTGGTAGTGATATATACTGAATACTATGTTTGCGTTTTGTTCTTAGTTACCCTTTTCTCCATATTATTCTTGAACCAAATGTACTCACGGTTAATTGTATGTCAAGTCAACGAATGGTTTTCGCGAATGGCAATAATGACAACGAACGACTGTATTGAAATATAAAAAAGAACCAGCATCATAAGGCAAATAAAAACGTTAATAATGAGATTAAGTTTCGTTTAAAACAATGTCTAATATCTGTAGAAATTGAAAAGGTTTTTAATACAATAGAACTACTGGCGATAGTGCCATTAAATAAAATAAACATTTACATGTTTTCGTATATAAATGGTCATCAAACATGTTTTACTGTTACTTACACTGTTCAAACAAACGGGCGACACTTCGCGATGTTTCGTTGTTATAAATAACCCTTTTACCCTCATAAATATTCAAACTATGAAGAACGTTACGGAAACTAACTGTAATTTAACTGTAAATAAAATACCCAGACTGTTGTGAAAACAATTTTGATGTTCCCGTATGTCAATTCAATACATAATATATATATATATATATATATATATATATATATTTATATATTAGACAAATGTAATGCCCAAGGCGAATATTTCCCTCTGCCATGGGGAATCTGAGTAAGTTAATGGTTGCCTAGTCAATGACTGTTTATAATATAAGATCCTGTATACAGGTTATCTTCTAACGTCGTGAATGGCGCCATATACACTTGGAAACTTTTCTTACGCAACACACACTTGGAGACTAGTCAT
Source organism: Dreissena rostriformis (assembly GCA_007657795.1). Taxonomy (NCBI): domain Eukaryota; kingdom Metazoa; phylum Mollusca; class Bivalvia; order Myida; family Dreissenidae; genus Dreissena; species Dreissena rostriformis. Next base: position 128,823 of record VMBQ01001852.1, on the reverse strand, counting down.
TTTCAAACTTGAATATATTGGTTATGGGGTGTATGTTGCTTGCAAATCGCAAAATCCGCAGTTGCGCTCCTTAATATGCATACGAGCAATATTGTTTTTGTTTTTTTAAATTAATTGTGTGTTTTCCTGGTGTAAGAACCCACCTTAAATGATGAAATTTAAATGCATTCATAATTGTATGGTGTTTTGCCATTTTCTCGTGGGAAAAAGATGAACCCATACGCTTAAGCCGCGTGCTAAAGCGTTCGATCGTCACGGATGAATGATTATATCGTGAGATTCGAAAGATTGTAAAAACATGATCAGATGTAAACATTTAAATACAAATCGTTACGCATAGCTGAGATATTCAAGTTTACACGTGCTGCGTTTATAAAAATATCCTGGTGACATGGCGCCACTTGATGTCTGCCTTGTGCATTTTCACGAAGTTCATTTCTAGCGTCTAGATACGGGTAACAACGACAGGTAAATTTAAAACCATGCAAATGGCTCAAAGACCGTTGAATTGTACAGTTTAAATTCTTTATAAAAAATACAAACACTTAAAATATTAAATTAGATATTATGACTGCACACATGTCAATGAAAATTGGTTGGAAAGTAAATCATGTTCATTCATATTATATAGCTTTTATTGATTCGATAGAGTTGGTTCATTTACTGTTTATACATTTGGGCAACAACCGGAAAGCTATATAGTTGTATACTATTATATGTGCTTGTGACTGGTATTAAGAACTTTGTTATACTTTATCCATCACTCAAATCTACTGACATCCGTTAAACGACCGAAACGTTTAATACGTGAACGAATAACCAAAAAAGACGAAGTATTAATAATTATCTCGTGAATAACGAATACCACTTTCACTGTATTTTTATGTCATGTGTGTGTCTATATCAAGTTACGCATTTCATCTTGATGTAGTACAAATTAGTATAATGATATTACTGTTTTATTATTCACATTTAGTTTAGAACTCGAACAAATACTGTAATAGTCGTTTAGATGCACTTAAGAGCGATAACAAATACTCATAGAAATGTTAACAATAAATGTTTTTACTTTAAGATAACATCGCCTTACAATTGTTGTTCAGGAAATAACTCTCTACAAAAATAACACTCTAGACTCTATTGAGTACATACCTTGTTTGAGGAAGAAACTTCCAACTGAAAAATGTCAACAGTGCATCGTCATTTCGTAGTCACTAAAAATAGCATGATACGTTAAACAGGTCAAGCGATTCGGTTTTAAGCATATACTAGCACAAATGACACTCCGACATAACACTACCTTTGGGAGCAAACTTTTCAGCAATCCATCTGTATCAACCTGGAATAGCGAAATTAAAAAAACAAAAAAACAAAAAAACACGACATTTTTGCGTAGCACAATTAATTCAATAGTTTTTATGTAAGTTATTTCATCTGCATTTTTTATTTGGTTAGATAAACTTTTCATTTGAGCCATTGCAAATAACATTGAATATGATTTGAATCGTATCTCGAAATTAGCATACGATAACAGTTAAAATGTCATCACTGAGAGTTTAAATTAATTAGACTTCTTAATAAGAATAGGAATACGTTTTTAACAGCGGTTTTATGAAGTTTTACAAACGTGACTTGAATATGAGATTTGGACCTACGGTTTCCTCTTTTATGACCTTTGAGCAAGTTTTATTTATCCAGCAAGTGAATAAACGTTCCAGGCGAAAGAACAATACCACATAGTTCACTAATACCTGGCAGATTACAAATAAAGTAAAGCATAGTTAGAGCCGTCAACCAATCATATTACTTATTTAGAAATGTGTGCATGTGAATTAAAAACAAGTCAGACAAGCTCATATTTCAGTACTCACACATTCCGTTTGGCATAATGTAGTATCATGAAAGCGTATATTTATGATTTTCTTTTCATTATAATAAAAGAAAATGAAAAAATCAACTTACTTGATTACATAACTCACGATATTCCAGAGCTTCTATCCAGGCTGAATTCATACAACAATTCTGAAGAACTAACGCTTGAACGACTTCGACATCATTGCGCATGAAGAAATAATGCATGATGCATGCGATGTCATTACTCTGTAATACAAAGAATTGCTCAGATTTTCTAACAAAATCTTGCAGATAAAATGTTTAAACACATTCATCTGGTTTGTAAATGTGGTGATTTTGTAAAGAAAAGTGTAATGTACGTTAAAGAACAGTTATGATTTGTACTGCAATAATACTTGTTTAAAATAAAATATATAATGTTTGAAAAATATTTGATCGCATTGCATTTATCAGGACGGATCAATGAGTACAGTATTAAGCAAATTTGGTAAAAGTAAGAGTCGGGTACGCATACACCGGTTTAAGTCACAATGCATACAACGATGGTAAACCGCAGTTGTATTTATTGCGCAGGTGTTAAGATTGTGTTTGTACTGGTCATCCGTCAATTATTTCGTAGGAATGGTAAAGATGTATACTATGGCGATGCAAGAGCTTTAACTTTTGTAATTTGGGAAATAAGCCGTTATCAACAGTATTTGAATCGTTTCATTGCATATGCTATCACTTTACAAATTGTATCGACTGATGTGTAAATTTTCAAACCTAGAAAAACATGCATTTGGTTTGAATCTTTTCCGTATTGTTACGGTGTTTGTCGTTATTTTAATTATATACTTTACATCAATCGTGACACATATGATAAGCAGTAGTTTTTATAAATAGATTATAAGTTGTATTGATACCCATACATAGGTATAAGCTATGGCCACATGTATTGCTTGTAAAACAGTATACTAATGTATATAACTGACTGTAATTATTCCCTACACCCGTTTTGATTCGCAATAGCAAACGTTGTTCATAGCATTTATTTTTCACAAAGAGTAAAATATAACGTCATTACATGACAACTTACATTACTGTCCCACATGATATTATTTAAATGTTAAATTTGAAAGTCTTAAGATATGGATGCGTACTTCCTCAGTGTGGCCATACCACGTGGTCCGTGACGTCATTTTGGCTAGCACGTCAAGTACAAAAATGTCAACATTGTCTCCGCTAAGAAACTTCAAATCCACGTAAGTATCTTATTATTTACTCTTTTTTGACGCAACCACGACAAGCACATTTAAAGTCTTCCAAAATATCCGTTTTATATTCCTTTTTTTGCAGTGCACTCATATATGCGGACGTGAATAATTCCATATGAAATGTGTTTTGTCCGGAAAAGAATATCATAAAACACCATCTAATGACATTTCAAATATTCCCCCTACAAATTGGCTTATACGACAAGCAACAAAATTCAAGGCAAGCACGACAAGTCGATATTCGGCTAATAAGACCAGTTGTTATACATCTTGTTTCTGAACCCATGTTATTGTCGAATTAATAAAAAAAAAAATTAGTGTACGTGTAGGATACATGTGATTATTATGCTTATGAATAATTACAGGTGAAATGCATACAGAGACGCAAAGAATTATTTATGTCGTTATTGTGGCAAAGGCTTCGCAACGCAAGCAGATTTGAATGCCCACTCGACAAGGGAAGAGCGCACTCAAGAGATCGAGTGTGAGATATGTGAACACAAGACAAGTACTCGGGCTCATATGCGAGAACATATGAAGACACATAGTGAAGAAAAAACACATGCCTGCAGAGTGTGCACAGCCGCCTACAAACATATCAGCTCACTTTGTAGGCACTACGGGCAGAAACACAAATAACGTGTATAACGTGTTTTGTTCTCAACTCACATGTGTTCATGAGTGAAAGTTAACGGTTTGCCGTTATTATATTCATGCAGTTTTTAAGTATTTTATTTTTGTAATTGTTGTAAGATTGTTCTCCCATACCTTAAATACCACATGCAACATTCTGAAATACTTGGTAGTTCCGTATTACTAGTACACCTCAAACGTCTACATTTAAATTGATGTACAGTTAATTAAGGGCCCGGTTGCCAGATCGTTTAACCTTTACCTGGCGATTAAACTAACAGTCGCTATTTTTTGATGCAGTTATTAACATAAAAACATGTTAAAATACCTAAAGCTTAAGTTTTGTATTTTAATATGTTAATAAGAAATTTAACTTTTTTTATATAATTAATTCGCATTTAAAATGAGTCTAAACGATTGTTAATGTTTTCAAGTCTGCTAAACCGCATTATGTGACGTATGTGCTAAATACGCGCGCGTCCTGTTTTGTATTAGAAATGACATTCACCTGTCTGTGATTTATGCATGCTTTAATAGCTGTGATAATAGCTTTATCATCAAATATCAGTCTTAATTACAATTTGATGCTTATCTGTTCATACAACGTTGTTCAAAAAAGTCATTAACTTGTTGCGTTTCTAAAAAAAAATGTACTATATTTGTTTAGTTAACGCTTCTGTAATATTATTGAATTGTGATGTACATGAACATGTGATTTTATGTTGCCATTAAGTGTTGTTTCACTTATTAAAATTAATAATAAAACGTTCAATGCGTAGTGTTCATTTCTCAAACAAAATGAATGAAAACAAAACAAATTGGTTCAAAATGTATGCAAAATCCGTGTAATTGATAATCACAAAGAGGGGGAAAATCTTCGTTACTCGTCAACTGCATAGAGCAAATCTCACGAAAAAAGCAAAGACAAATGAGCATTTGCGTTATATCAAAGTACAGGTTTAGAAATGATAGGAGTTATAAAAACAACGCTTGACTCAATGCTGGTCAAAGCTTTAATTAATTAATTACAAGCAATTGGGATATGATTTACAAAGGCGACATAAACACATTACTTTAACATTTCTTTGACTGAGGTTAATATTCAGCACTTCTATGAAATTAAATCCTGGTATTAATTTAAAACACACATAATTCGCATGAATAATTATATATTTTTCTGTGTTATCTCAAGTCAAGCTAATTGATTGCAATCCCTCTAAAACAAAGAATTTTACAGAAAGGGCGTATCTTATTAAATTTCTTTCATGTTGAGTACAAGTCAAGTAGGTAACAAATTGCTCTCGTTTCTTCTCGCACTATCCCGCCTTTGGTGGAGATTAAGTTTGCAAAAATGTTTTCCATTGTGGACAGTGTGATGAGTAAACATTACGCATTTTGTNCAATATTAATTTTTGTAAATCCTTATTATTAACATCACAAACAAGCTACGTTTGTCGGCATGTTTTTAATTGACCCTTTTGCGAGTGTTCCGAATATATTGGCAACATGTTTTCTGTATATGAAAAAAACTTGGAAAATGTTTATTTTGAGAAACGCTAGATTGCAAAAAAAGTAGACGGAATTATACTTGCAAGGCGAACTCGGCACAAAGGTAAATATCGGTCGGGTTATACAAAACCTTTGCGCTTAACCGCAAAAATGTTGGATTGATATTTATTTTTTTAAATTAAAATGTTCATTGACACGTTAAACTGTTATAAAGTTGGACGAAGAGTCTTATGTATGGTAACATTATGTCTGAATGTCGTGTCAGTAGTCATTTTTAAGTGCAGATTGTGTTCAAATGCTTCTGTTTAAACATCTTAAACACGTTGTTTTTATACATTATACATGTACATGGCTGAACACACATATACGCACGCGAGCACGCACGCACGCACGAACGCACGCACGCACGCACACACACACACACACACACACACACACGCACGGACGCACGCACGCACACACACACACACATTGAAGTTTATAGTTTGACAACATCGAAGTTACCAATTCTACACTTATAACTACTAGTCCTTCTAGCCGAATATTGACTTGTCGTGCATGCCTTGAATTTCGTTGCTCGTCGTGTTAACCAAATTGTTGTTGTTCATTAGAAATGTCATTAGATGGTGTTTTAAGATATTTTTTCGGACACAACACATTTTATATGGAATTATTCACGTCCGCACATATTAGTGCACTGCAAAAATGAGTATAAAACGGATATTTTGGAAGATTTAAAATGTGCCTGTCGTGCTTGCGTGCATTGTTACGTAAACTCTAGGAATTTGCCTCGAATGATAGACTAGACTACTCATCTGGTGTCAAATATTTACATAACCGAGAATAGTGCTCAACTTTTTCCTTAGCCTGCGCTTTATTTCGCCAAACACGAGTAAATAATAAGATACTTACGTGCATTTTTTTGTAAATAATAAGATACTTACGTGGATTTGAAGTTTCTTAGCGGAGGCAATGTTGACAATTTTCTACTTGACGTGCTTGCCGAAATGACGTCACGGCCACACTATTCATGAACATTTCATTTATCCCGCGCCAGCGGAAAGTGTCCCCGGGGCAACTTTCTTTGTCCGCACGAAATTGTTTAATTAGCGTTCATAAAATCAAAAATATGAGTTCATCTCGATATTTATGATAATTTATTGTGACACCTATTGAGTACAACGAACTATCGGCCCGGACACGGAAATTTACTTTCAGTACATACATATCAGTAATATGCAAAACTTTCAAATGTCAACTGCGAACTTTACATTAAAGCAAGCGACATGGTATTGCATGCGATACGTTGTCTTGATATTATGATAAATTGTGCAAATTTACTTTAAACTATCATCATTCACAACAATGTTTTGGGCCGGACAAACGCATGTATGTTTCAACCATTAAATATGAGGAATAGGTAAGCAATTGCATTATCCAGCGAAAATATGATTTAGAAACATGGTTGTTATAGGCGACACATCCTTTTGATATGATGGCTATTTTGGCCAATTTTTTTCGAATTCCCTATAGATGAGCAGATATGAGCAGTACCTGAACATGTACTTTGACTCAATACATGTAACGAATGTGGTAAATAAACTCCAAGTGCCCACTGTGACCTTTATCTTGAAGCGTGTGAACTGTTTCTTCACGTTACGTACTGTCTTTATATGTTGGGCATATGAGCCAAATTATAAAAAAAAACGAAAAAAACAAAAAACAAACGAAATCTCGTCGTTCATACAAAGTTATGGGCCGGAAACGGAGAATGTGACTTGACCTTGAGCGAGATACATTTGTGTTGCAAATGATCGGTTTTTGAAATGATATGTAGCCCAATGGGACCCGACCTGGAAGCGAGCGACTCGATTGCTGCGCGCGACACTTCGTCTTCATATAATTTTCATGTGTACAATTCATTTCGAAATCCAATCATTTGCAACAGAGTAATAAGCCGTCAACTAAAAGCCCCACATAAACAAATACGTGAACAAGTCCCTTTAATATTTAGTGTCATATTATAATAGTATGAGAAATATACTTGTAGATTAATGAGCATTATATATATATATATATTTCTGCGGTGGGTTATCCTTTATATTACTATATACTTTATATTATTTTGTTCCTTCACTTAAATATATTACCGAACCAGCTTTCATTTTCATTCAAATGATTACGAAATATATGACGTATCTCGTGTGACGTAATTTATGTGACGAAACACACCGCTTTTAGCTAGACTCTCGATTTTAGTGACAACAATTCGGACGTTATGGTTAATTCAACAGTAAAAAAATACTTAAAAAAGCATCAAACGAATCCAAAACGTATTTCGGATTGTGTGTTTGCATTGTAATGCATAATTGGAAACTTGGAGCATTGGATTAAAGTTGTCATTGAGGTCAGCGTGTCGATAGTACATTTTGATGTTGGATGACTCCTGTTTAACTTAAATCTCAATTAGTGTCATCAATCGAATCTGCAGTACAGTTTCTATTTCAATCGATATTTTTCATTATTCCGATTGTGTGCTTCGCTTTATTATCATTATGTATTATTATTATTTCGTTGAGTTGTGTCTTATAAATCACCCTTGGATAAGACTGAATATGGCCGTCATTTTGTACAGCTGACGTCGCGAGATCCGATCTTTTCAGATAAAAAATCGGCCCGGCCAAGCGGGCCAATATAATTTATATTCGCCCGCCCGCTCGTGTCGACATTTTGTTACTATTTATAGTTGACAGACAGACAGACAGACAGACAGACAGACAGACAGACAGACAGACAGACAGACAGACAGACAGACAGATAGGCCATTCAACTATACAAGTTAAAATCAAATCTAACCATCTGTTAACATGGAATTATGCACACCCATTTTTGGGATGTGGTTAAGTACAGTGCTAAATGACTCCCGTTTTGAGGAAGCATAAACATGAAGTTATAAACAACTTTGTTCATTTACTATCTTTTAAAATAATTATTTCTAAAGGAAAGTAAATTATTAAAAACAAGTGCCGATGTTATCGTTTTGAATTTAACTACAATATTAATAATACTCGAAATCGATTTACCAAGTAAATATTTTGAATGAATTTCATACTTGCACAACACAGCATCGCAAGAAAAGTTAATACATATTTTTAGAAGTATGTTTCTTTTCATACCAATTTTTGATATTGGAAGTTATAGATATTGACGGCTCTATTTATCACACAGCCACGGTACTAATAAACTGTGTTTATTAAGGAGTGCGACATGTACAGTTGACGTTGCGACATATAGCGACAGTGTAATTCGTTGCGTAACATACACCATTCAGAGACGACCGCTTTCTACAAAAAACAAATGTTCAAAATACTAGGGAAAAGTAAATGTGTGGTTTGTTTGATACTCATATTGACTATTTTGCATTAAAAAACATTTGTTTTACAAACCCAACGTAGGTGATCTTTGTGTCATTGACTTACTGAACCCAACAACAATGGGGATCTTGCCTTCATATCAACAAGGGGCATATGCAAGTTCTTCCATGATACGTTCTCAAGATCTCGAATGAAATAAAAATGTAACAGAGGAATAACGGACGGACTATCATTAAAACACGACATGTATCTTCCCAGTAAACGAGAAACATTTTAGTATATTGTTGAATGTCGATAGTCTTTATTATCAGTACAATGTATTCCATTTATATTTAATTTTGAAGTTTGAGAATTAAATTTAGTCCAGTTAATTCTTTGACCTTGATTACTTGATTATTATTGATAGTTCTGGCTGTTGTTATTGTGTATCATAAATGCTTACATATACATGAACGTTATAAGAACCGTACTTTTTAGCCCCTTGCCTCCAAAAAAAAATTCAATTTATTCAAAAATTTGCACCAGTTCTTTTGAAAGAAAACGACTTTAATTTCAGTGAACATAATCTTGTTTGTAAAACATACATTAATTGATGTTTTTGTTCGAAAGCGATTGGTCAGAATTAAATTTAAGCTTCATTTGCACGAGCATACTTACCCGATTAATTTTCAGATGCATATCGCGTATAAATAAATTATGCACATAATATTTGCAAATTATTCATTTGACCGATTTGAATGTGTGTGTTTTTTTGTATTTTGTCTGTAAGGAGTTCATAAGAATCGGTCCATGTCCCCTTTGTGCAGGTGTTTGTGGACTATGGTTTTAAAGCATTATATTACGCATTACTCTTTTTGTTTACTGCTTTTGGGTAAAAATCAAATTGTCGGTTCATTCGCTTAAATTCTCTTACAGTTAAGCAGCACCATTGTAGTATCATTTAACTTATATGTATTTCTATAGGTGTACATTATACGAACATCTGTGAACGTTAAACTTACAGCCATTTGTCTGCTATGTCTGCACACTAATCGCCTGAGAACGTCAGCTTTGTCGTATTCGAAAAGTGCTTGTTTAGCAAGACACGTCCCATCACCACCAGCTGTCAATAAAGATTCGCATGAATTTATAAACACTCTTAAGATCATGTAACTTAAAATTGCAAAATTAAACATCACAAACTCATCAGCATGTTAGTTGCACATAAGAACTAAATATGGATTATGTTAATTAAAAAATATGTTCGCATTATTAAAGAGATTTAAACATTTATTAGTATGTTTTTTAAAAGTTGCATTTTGTAAAGTACATTAATTTAACTGTGTATTATATTGTTTTATATTTCGCCGGATTCTTTACGCTCAAAATGCGTATTACGGCTTCTAATCGCACATGCGCATCAATAAAACAACGAAAACTGCCGAGCGTCTAACTATTACTTTATTGTTTGCCGCGAAATACATACATGTCAACAAATGACATGTTTTTATGTAATAAATCACGAGGTTGTATTGCAACTACACAATAGTAATTATTGATGGTAATGTGATTTGCGTTGTACAGGAGTACTTATTCGGCATTAAACCACCAACTTCTGCAAAACATTTACGCAGAGCGGTGACCGATATGAGATAGTGTGATGTGCTGTGTTAAAACAATATGTCACTTGTTATAAATAAATATCAATATGCTCCCAAAGGGAGCTCAAATTGTGTGTTTTTCCATATAAGCTGGAACCAATAATGAAAAGGAACATGTTGACCATCATACACATGATATAAACAATAATAATAGCGAGTACAATGAATAGAACTGAAGATACACCATTACACTGCACAACGTATTATACCATTATATCAGTACATTAATATACATTTCCATCAGATATAACCTATGTCATTAGGCAAATTGGATTAAATGTCCGTGTGTTACCGATGTAATATTTATTACAAAGTAATATAACTTAATTAAAGAATTTACACAATGCTCTATGTTTCAATACAAATAGGTTTACTAAGTTGTCTTAATGACTCTCGAAAAAAACTTAACCCAGAACTTGTTCGAACCTTTCCAACAAATATCCAATGTCATCTCTCCTAGCATTTTTGACACGTCGCAAAGATTGATGACCGCCAAAAGATGCTTCTGGTATTCTCGAACAAAATCGATCCGATAGAACCTCTGCCGATTGAAGTGTATCATGCTCGCTAATATTTTATTATCGCTATCCGCAATGGCATAGTCTTGCCTATAAATCACAAAAGAACTGTGTAAATTAGATTAAAAAAAAAAAACGTACTATTTCTGGCGTACGTCGTGTTATCGATTTCAAAGAAAGTTTGTATTTCAAGAAAACTTACCGTTTGTAAGTATCAGGTTCAGTCAGGAGTTCGAAATTATTTGCTATAACGTCTGCCAAACCTTTTGATCCCTTTACCACCACGGAAGGTATGTCTGTGTTAATTGCATGTAGTACACTTTCCAATGTGTTTTCGTCACCATTGAGAACGATATTTACTATTGGGGCTTGTTTGTCTGACCGGTCTTGGTTGGTTGCCTCTGAAAGTTACAGAAGCTAGTGGTGATCTATGTCTACAAAAGCAAATTATGTTCTTTCGACGTTATACGTTGTTAGAAAGTACACATGCTAACTATGAAGCGGTACTATTTAAATACTACTATTATATTGGGAACGCTGTCCAGTGTTGAAGGGCAAAAAAATATTTATTGCCCACGAGTGTGGGGCGTGGAAAGTTTCGAAAACAGGGGTGTTATTTGAACACATCCTAAAGGTCATCATCGTCATTAGAAACACCAACTACGTCAACAATATAAACAACAACAACAACATCATCAACAACATCATCAGTTTAATCACCTTCTTAAACATCATCATCATTATCATCGCGATCACCGATATCACTGTCAGGTCTTAATCAACATAGCCAGAGTGACATTATATGACGTATACAAGCTTGTTAAATGCTGATTATTATTTTGATAATATCATGGTGACTCCTATTGTGTAAATTGTTTGTGTCACCTACGAAATCATACATTATTTAGCATCCAGTACCATAATTATATACATAATGCTTTAAACATGGCCATTTGTAGGTTCACAATTTGATGTATACACTTAAATCCCAACTTTTCGCTGACACAAGCAATACAAAGACCAAATAATCCATACTATAAAACCAAACATAACGCTCTCTAGAACGATATGTTTCATTGTTCCCAATTACACACTTTCTATTTGTTTGTTTCCCGACAACACTTGTACATAATCAAACTCGATCATTGGCAAATCATATCAATCGATTACGAATACTTACGAATCAATTTAAAACGATCAAAAAGCAAATGCAAAAATAACCTTTTTAGTCTTAATTGACCTTAAACATTTGAAACTAAAACACGTCAACGCGTGAGAAAGTTAGTGAGTGTGATTCGAAGCTCGAAAGCGTGATTCGTACTTTGAACGCGTGAAACTAGATATTTCCGCAATAAGTGAGCAATTCTAGAACCTTGACGAGCACATTTGATAAAAGTGTTTCTCTCATCGGGACCATATGCACACAGATAAGTCTCTGTTGCGTTACTCAAAGGACTCTAACGCCTTTCAAAAATAAAGCAAAAATTCTAATTAGCGTGGTAGACTTTTAAAGACCCGTTTATTTTATGAAATCACAAAGCATCGCCATAGTCATTTAATTGTTAACATATCTTGAATTATAATTTGTTTTTCTTTTAATTTATTATTTTGACTAAGTTGATATTTTTTTAGTAGATGATAACAATGGTCGTCACCCAGACGACCATAGAGCTGCAAATAACCGATGGGATGCTAACAACGTGACAAATCACGTGAGCGATGACGTGAACATTCGCATCCCGCCCAATGATGAGAACCCACACATCGGAGATTATATAAAATCTCTAGATGATGACGTAGGCTTCGACACTTCATTCGTGGACTATGAATTTGGCCGTAACCCAACGAACAATGACAGAACGGGGAGATTGCTCAATATAAAAATTGCAAGCTGGAATATTGCAGGGTTACGTAAACACATAACCAATCTACAATGTAAACCATATTTATCTTCATTGGATATTATTAATCCATGTGAAACTTGGAGAAACTGTTGTGGGGAATTATATTCATTATATTAATCCTATACGTGTTTTGATCATGTTATAGAGATTAATGCAAACAGTATACGTAACAGCGGAAGCATATGTACTTTTATTTATAACCATTTACAGAAGTTTAATATAATCTTCCGTATTAATATTAATTTTAATGATTGTGGTGTTTTGTACATTAAATTTCGGAAATTGTTTAAATCAAACGATGTCATTATGTATTACACGTTTATCTGTCCAGAAGGGTCACCAATATATAACCTGACAAATGAGAAGAATGGTATTCATGTCATGTTTACTAATTAAGAACAGCTGATATTAACATATCCCGATGCTCTATTTTTCTTATCGGGAATTTATAGATCTATAAAATTATAGAACGCAAGATATTTTAGATTTCATACCTATTGATGATTTACATTAAATATTTGGAGACATNACCTTATTTTTTTTACAATTATTAGTTTATATTGATTAAAATATCACGACTGGTATATTACATTACTTGAAAAAAAAATCATATTTTCAGTATATTTGGTAATACAATTTCGCGATGTGAAATCGAAAGTACATCGCGAAAATAGGTGACATAACGATATACACACTGTAAATAACGCAAGCAGATTGATCATTTTATATATAAAATATATACAATTCACTACGCATGCACAATTTGCATTCCGGGTTTACCACGTGACGATGATGATCAATCTACTTGCGTTATTTATAGTTGTTAAATGGTAGTTAGTTAGCTGGTATACATACCCAGTAAAAATAAATAAATACAAAAATAAAGTAAAAAAACAAACTTTTTCCAAGTAATGTTATATACCAGTCGTGATATTTGAATCAATATAAACTAATAATTGTAAAAAAAATACGTTATTTTAGAACTTTTCTTTTCGTCATTCGTGGTTTACAGTCCTTTTAAGGTACTTGGCCGTTCAGAGTCTGTTCATTTTTCAATAAACTGTCGAATAAACTTGGAACACATAAAAAACAACCGCAAAGATATGTATATTATTAGAGAAGTAGCACGCGTTAGTAAATACAAATGACAAGAAAGATTTTCTGATGGCTTTTGCGTTCATATAAATACGCGCTAGAATGAAAATTCTTATATAGTCATGAATCTCATTTAAAGAAATTGAAGCGGATATTGACAAAATTAACGCTATTTATTACAAGGCAGGCAAAAATATGCTAGTGTTACCAAAGTACAAACGATCATTACAGCCACTTTGGTGGGATGAACAATGTGATATTCTTCAAAAACAAAAATACACGTATTTACGTAAATGTTGAGCTTCAAATTTAGCATCATTTGAAGGAGTATAGGATCGCATAAATAAAATTTAAAAGTATTGCAATACTAAATTGTAAGAGTTACACAAAAGTAGAGAGGAACTTCTCAAGAATCGAACAACCCCGATTTTCATGTGGACAAAATTAAGCATGCCTAACCGAAACAAAACATAACTACTAGTATCGGGGCTAATGAATGTCACGACATCTTTCGTAGTTTATTATACAGCGGTCAAGCGCCGAGCATTGTTATAAACAATAACACAGATACCATAAACGGGGATGTGATTTTGTTAAATGAGCATTTTACACTCACATTAGTCGAATTTCAAATTCTTAATTAAATAAAAAATAAAAGCAGCGGCATTGATGGAATACAAGCTGAGTTTTATAAAATATCTTTAAACAATATTACACCTTTTTTAACATTATTTTTTAACGAATATTTTATTAAGGTATTTTCCTAAAACTTTGGGTCAGAGTTTAATATGTCCAATACACAAATCTGGACCTACACATATTCTTGAAAATTTCCGTGGACTCTCTTTAAATTATTTTATGTACAAAATATGTTCCGGTGTATTAAATAAACGATTCTATGAATGGGCGGAAAACAATTTGATAAATCAAACGTAGGTTTTCGGGCCGGCTATTCAGGTATAGATAATGTAATTTGCCTTCAAGCGATGTCTTAAAATATTTGTCAAGAAATGGGGTAGAGTCTATAACTTATAAACTGACTTTAGACAAGCATTTGATAAAATAAACCACAGTGTAATGTTTCAAGCATTTCAAAGAAAGTGAATTAAAGGTAAATTCAGTAACGTACTTAAAATTTGTACAGCTCATTCTATTCCTCTGTTCAAGTTCATTATACAACCGTCACTTATTCTGCTGCGAAATATAGAAACAATTGTCAAATAACAATATCAAGTTATCGATTTTTTTCCAACAAAATATTGGCACCCGTAAGGGGGACAAGACCAGCTCTACCATATATGATATGTTTATAGATCAATTATCAATAATGCTACGTGAAACTTGAGGGTATGGAATTTTGTTTTTTGTTTCGAATGAAATACCTGACATGTTATGCCTCATATTTGCGGACAATATTGCTAGTTGTGCGGAAACGGCCTTTTGCACTTCAATAGCAGTTAAACGTAGTTAATCAATTTTGCATTAATACGGGAATATATATTAATTTAGATAAAACTGAAATAATTGTTTTTAGAAATGGCGGACCTTTAAGAAATTACTTACAAGCGCTGGACATATCGTGGTACGAAAATAAATACCACTTCCGTTTAAAAATATATGGCATTATTGTCAACACCCAAATTATCAAGCAACGCGGCGCACGATAAACTAAGCTCACAATCCCAAAAAGCAATATTCTCAATTTATAGCTATAAAACGACTTTTGGAAACTTCCCTTTTTAAGAACTCTTTTTACTTTTTGATAGCATGGTAAAGCCAATATTGTGGTACGGCTCACAGAAATGCTGCTATGAATTTGTAAATACCACTGAAACTGTCTAAAATAAATTTTGTTAACGCAATTTGCATGTAAGGAAAAATACAAATACCTGTATTGCCATTGGTGAATGTGGCCAAATGCCTTTATCTGTGACATACTTTGTTAATTGCAATAAATATTGGTGATGCCTAATAATAGATTTCCAAAACAATGCTGTAGTATGTTTATATCAACAGATAACGCTGTGCGTAATTACTGGGCAACGAATGTAAAATCCTTAATATCTAGATATGGTTTCGGGTTCGTATGGATCTCTCAGGGTGTTGGCAACGTAGATTTATTTGTATACAACTTTCGTCAGCGTATACTTGATTGCGTCACCCAGAATCGGCACAATGACATTAGCAATGCATCTAGATGTAACAATTATAAGAACTATAAGTCTCTACTAACACCGAAAGGTATTTGAAGTTGGAAATTCCGCTAAAATATATGACAGCCTTTGCCAAGTTTAGATACTCCAACCACAAATTAAACAGTGAAGTTGGTACGCAGCTACTTGTTGCATATATTTGAGAATATGTAATCAATTTGTGTTTAAACGAAAATAATACATCTATTTTTGATTGAGAATATCATGCTTTTTGGCAATGTAGTACATATGAGATTTGGTAAAAATACTGTTCATGACTTTTATACTCTGATGAGCTAAACAGATAATGATGCAATATTGAAATAATGTACGTATGTGTATCATCCTATGACTTCAATTCAACACAATGATATATGTTATTTGTAAGATGATAAGCTCGCAACTACAAACATGTGTTATGTTTTGTGTAAAATATTGTGTATTTTGGGCCAAAGGCCTTTATTCACTTAATAAACTGAGTTGAGTTGAGTAGTCCGGCAGAAAAGAAGCCATTTTTCACTAGACCCGGCATTTAGGTGTATAGTATAATTTAAAGAGTTTTTTGTTAGGGGACATGTTTCTAATGAAGAATCCAAATGATACCGGGCTGTGATCATTGAGGGTTTTGAGAAATTCAAGATGGCGTCCATGATAACGTCCATTTTGCTTTAACATACAGAAATGCATTATTGTATGTATTATAATGTCATTTTGCTATTGTTATTCATATTATATATTCATAAAGAAGTGCAAACAAATGATATATTAAAAATATGACGAAGATGGCCTCCAAAATGCAGCTAAAACCAAGATCATATCCAAATGTATAAGAATAATGAATATGTACAAAGTGTATACTTATATATTTAATTATAATAAGTAGGAATTAAGTGTTAAATAAGTGTCTGATTTAATGAATTTAAATAATAATGAGTATAGTATAACATGAACATATCGACCTAATCCTGACCATTGCAGACAAATTATATTATCTTTGCGTACAACACCTTCGGCAAATTTGTTTTATGAAAAAACACCGTTGCAATGTCATAAAGCAAATTATATATCAATTGGAATACCAAGAAACGTATTATTCAACTGTTTATCACTAATTTTAAGATCATGTCACCCTTCAAACATCATGGTATAAAGTAGTATTTGCACCAGTTCAGCTCATGTTGTCCAGCATATAGTGATGTTCTAATGTGAATATTCGATAGGTCCACATATTTTGTTAATCATACCAAAAATTTCATAACTCAATACACTGTAAGTCCCCATCTTCCCAATATCATCGAAAAAGTAAGTTATCTGACGGGCATGTTTTGTCTGCTCATTGTTACATTTGTATGATGTCAAGCTAAATCTTTCAACAACCACAACAGTGCATGGTAATCGCGCTTGATTACATAAGCATCGAGCTGTTGAAATTGCCCCTCGAAGTGACTAACTGAAGAGCGCATTAGCATAGTCTCCCTAGGCTCAGCTCTGCCAACATATATTTATAACAGCCAGGAACAAAACCTCCGATAAAATATATTTTGGACTTTTTAATCTAACAGCCAGAAACAAAACCTCCGATAAAATATATATATATGTTAGATTAACAAAAGTTCAACACATATTATATAAATAAAACAGCCAGGAACAAAACCTCCGATACAAAAGCCCAACACATATTTTATCGGAGATTTTGTTCCTGGCTGTTAGATTAACAAAAGTCCGTAAAATTGAAGTGCAGAGTAACCTTGTTGTAATTATGCAAATTAACGAATTTGACTTCGACAGCTTAAACAAGTGTCCGATATAAAAGAGCATTATATGACACTGTTGATGGTTGAAAAAAAACAACAATCGACAATAACTTCATAATTTAAAAGTGGTAAGTTTCTTGTTAACTACACTTCTCCAAAATGCAATATATTCCCTTATGGAGTTTTGAGTTAAACTGGCGTGTTCACAGATTTTTTGTGCAAAACACATGCCATTTAAGTGCGTACCTATAAAACAATCATGATTGGAATTTTATTAAAAAACTATAGAACAAAACAAAAAATGTACGGCGTTGACCTGGATGCAAAGCCGAAACATTTGGAAGAAAAATAGAAAGCTCGACAACTGATGCATTCAGGTTCTAAAACATAACAAAATATCTAAGACGCTTTGTTAATCATGTATTGTCCAAATTATAAGTTAAAACGCTACCAACACTTCATTTAATCTATTTCGATTAATTAATATCCATAAGTTAAATACTATGTTTTATTTGTTAGCTTACCAACGACTAATTTCACAGTTCGTCTGAAAAGTACTAAGATTCACCAAATCACAAACAAATCCAGGTACAACATTTATTTATAGATTTTACAAACATGGTTTTTTAAACGAGTCTTACATTCTAAACTAGCAAAACACTCTCAGCAAACTGAAACAAATTATACGTCATTGGGCGGAAGAACAAATTAATTTAAAATTGTGTAAAACGATACGTTATTATCACGTGGTCAAACTGTAAAAGAAATATGCAAATGTCCCCTTTATTTTACGCTGAAAGAAGAAGTGACGTTTTACGATGATAAATAATTTTGTCTAAGTTAATTAGAAAATCCTAGGTTAAAAACAATTTAAAATAGAAAGGTCGTTCAATGAATGTTCGTGCATTATCAACAATTAAGTAACAATCGCAGAAGAAAGTAGTACACTATGCAGAGATTGTCCATTCATTGAATGTTTTATTCTTTGACTCAAGCGTGGAAGAATAGAACACATTCGTTTGTCTATCTCACTTAATTATCGATGCGAGTTGATTTAGATGCATGTATATTGCTGTTTACATCTTTAAACTCTTCGTTTGGAAGTAAATGATAATGAACGGGAAAAATGCAATTTAGGCAGCACAGATAGCCATTAAGAATCTGGACCAATATATAATTACTATAAAATCTAACTATTCGCAGAAATAATGTGCCCTTAAAGTCAACAGCGCGTTCCGCTTAAGCAGCAAAATCTCTGCACGGAATAAGAGGTTGTAAATAACCTTAGAGCATATTAATCACAGTTAAATAAGAATCACTAACCTTTAACAAGCTCATTTTATACCCAGACAACTTTCAAGAATTTTGGTTTGTCTATATTAAAGGTTGATCATGAAAGATGTTCTTAAATTTCGTGTATGAAGATCGTTTTTAATAAAAGGCGTTTAGTTGGTGAATGTTTTTTTTACGTATAGTAATCACTTATTGGATAGATGAATACAGATCGGAGAATGGGAGTCATTACCTCTTCATTTTTCATGCGAGGAAAACATTTGGTTGTAATATTAACACGTTTGAACGATTGCGTTTTAATTCAAGTTTATAATCTATGTTTTTTTTTTTTTTTNTTTTTTTTTTTTTTTGTCTTCCTTAGTATAATGAACACATTAGTTCATAACGGATATATACATATCAGTGCTATAAGTTATATATTTACAAATATTGAGTTCAATCACATACAACACTAAAAAATAGTGGATACATTCATTAACAGGAAAGTATAAGCGAATAGCTGTATGCCATTTGTCTTTGAAGTTTGGCGGATATATTGTTAGAGACACAAAAAAACTTCAGAACATCATGAAAACATTGAACAATTTGACATGGATAGTATATCTAGTTATATAAATTTCTCAGTGATTATCAGTTTGATTTGCTCCTCATTCCTCGTGTGTATTATAGTGTCCGTTTTATAACATAGCCATATACATAATCCGAGGAAAAAATCAAAATCAATGACGCAATAAAGGCGGAAAAAAACCCACACATGAAGAGGCATCCCCAAACTCTGTGATTGATCAACCTGATAAGTGGCAGATTATGGCGAGAAGCCAACTGCCTCAAACTAGCATTCAAGCAAGTACTTTAGCAGCGACTTCATATGGCGCACTACCTACCACCCCGTCATACAGCGAGCAGTACTAGCCATCCCACCTACTATAAATGATTTCGGATTAACAAGCTAATCGCCCTCATGGTTCAAACCAATAACTCACAGGGAATCAGTAGTGTGCACCTATAACACCACTATCATCGGCATATGAAATCATGAAATACGTCAACTTCGTAAATGTATCCGTCGCTAAATTAGATCAACTCGAACAACCCATTGACAAAAATAAACGCGCGAGTCGCAAAACTGAAAAATGAATCTAATATGACACACAATTCATTGATATAAAACACGCCATGCAGTTCACAAACAGCGAAACGGAAAAATCCAAACAATAAATAACACAAATTTAATTGTAAATGTTCTTTCTGACCAGTTTTCGGATATAACAGCTATTTTAGCAGGAATTAAAACCAAAACTAGAGAATCATCAGCAAAGGCAGACGATCTAGTAGGCAGAAGCTTGATTTTCTATCGCGTTAGTGAAGCCCAGAAAACTGCGAACAATTAGTAAGGCAAGTCATATACGAACGCCTCGAACTAGTGGACAATATAGTACTTGATTGGGTACACAGGCTAGGTTAGTCACATTAAGTAAAATCATTAAAATTTCCACTACACACAACGTGAGCTAGTGAGACAAATCGGCATCCAAAAACCAAGACCGTTCTTATCAACCGACGTCAAATAAGAGACGCGTTAAACCGCCAAAAATCAGCAGAAAAACAAGTCAAATGGACCGTCTCTCAACTCATGGTACGGGATAATGTCTTACGGTGCACGTTTTCTTCATGCGACTTGTCAGAAATGTATATTAAGATTTACTTGCTGATTGTTCAACATATTATATACCTAAAATTACATATAACATATAGATTGGCTGTTCGGGATGCTTATTCGATTTATGGACATTGATGATGGCATTAAAATAACCTTAACACATTAGCAGCGGTGAACTTCTCTCATGTTATGACCGTATGTTATAAATAGGTATGAAACGTATATGCCTTACTCATCAACTATATTTCCAACATGCACTTACCGTCTTAGGGAAAATGAATTTTGCATATCTATTAATTTTATAATATTAGTTTAACGTGTTTTAATATACTGTCTTAGTATTACTCAAATATTTGCATTTTTAATTATAATATTGACGAGTGTTGATCAAAATGTTCACGTAAACGCGTTGGTATTTGTGTATTGTTCACGTTATATTTGTCAACATTAAACTAAAGCTTATTGACTTAATTCATGCATAACTAATTTTACTTAAAATCACACATCAAACTAACACAATCACATTGACCAGTATAATAACGTCAATATACACGACCTGGTCCTCATCTTTTTTGACGTCAAGTTAATGCCTTATGGCGACTTCGACAAGTTTCAAGCGTTTTCACTCTCAAACTTCTTTCCGTTAAATAAAATCACAATATAGTTTCTACAATGCTCGATTCGATAGTAAATGAACAATCTTTGGTAGCTCGTTCTCATTGAAATGAAATAAAGAAGTCGCATGTTGGGAAAACGGGTGTGAACTTTGATCGTATGTGAGTAGAAACGTTACCAGGATTGGTCAACAGTCACGACCCTTTCTACGAAATGATGGCCTTCGAGTTATAATCGCTTCATTGTCTGCTAAAGTTCTTCTATGAGCATTCGCTTCTAATCGTCTCCTAATATCTTTGGGATCCCACGTGCACAAACTTTTTTCATGTTCATTTGTTACACGATATTTCTATAACTTAAGTGAGTTCTTGCTACAACTTCACTAATTGTGCCTAATGTGTTTTCTATTTGTAGTAAACGACGTCATATGTTGTTATCATTTCCGGGCGGCCAATGCGAACATCACTACCAAGGTTTGCCGTCATTCTTCAAAGCGCTTTAACCACTTTTAAATGACAGTTTTCTTTAAAGCAGCATTCCCATGCGAATATTAAACAAGTGAAATTCTTGAAAATAAATATAAAGCTGATCGTTTTAAGCCTAGAGTGGTAGAGTGTCACAGTGATGTGTTTAGTTTTACATTATCTATATAAAATGTTGGTAAACGAGCTAAGACTAGTCTTAAATCATCAGCATACACATTTTGTAAATCAAGTACATATTGTTTTATATACAAAAATCTTAAAATCTCAAATACAACATAAACAAAGAGACAAGTAAATGTCATCTATTGACTGTGGTCATTAAATTGTAATAATATCCCATTAAGCTCAATGTTCGTGGCAAACGGAACAAACATGTTTTTATCTACAACAAACAAATAACACACTGTCAGTGCACCATTTTTGACATGTGAATAGAGTTAAGCCAGAGTCTGGAAAACAAATTTAAACACATACTGATACATGTTGCATCGAATAGCTTGGGTCCTTTTAGACATTTTATATATAATTAATAACACCCTGTTTTGAAATGTCAAAAATGTATAATTTTTCGTTCAGTCACATGACCACAAAGCCAACCGGGGAAACTAAATCTAACATCAAGTGTGTACGGCCTAACACCAGATAAAACACATATCAAAACGCTGTGGCATTCAATCCCTTTTAACTTCGCGATTGTGCTTTATATCCAAAGAAGTTCAATAATGCTTATACAAAGGGTTTCAGTTTCGTGTGATAAGAGAAGAAGCAGAAGAAGTGATAGAGTTACACTTTTAACCAAATAATATCAGTATATTAACCCTTTGCATGCTGGGAAATTTGTCATCTGCTAAAATGTCGTCTGCTGAATTTATAAAATTAGCATTTTCTTCGATTCTTTTTCAAAGAATACTATCGGAAAAGCAAACAGTTTGGATCCTGATGAGACGCCACGTTCTGTGGCGTCTCATCTGGATCCAAACTGTTGGCAAAGGCCTTCAAAATTCGGTTCCAGCACTGAAAGAGTTAATGTTTAGTATCACACGCTAGTCTGTTACTAAAGGCAAGTGACAATTTACACGCATTATTTGTTCGAGATTAAGCGTTCAGGTATTTGGAAAGGTTTGCACAATAAACGACAAGAATAATAACATTCAACAATGCCAGAATGGTTTGATACCTATTATTTAACAACAAAATATAACTTTAGAAACACTAATTTTTACAAGAATATATCAAACCCAAACACACACACTACTTGTACATGTTTGCACTAAATACAATAAGTATTCGTAGACAAGGAAAAGATACATGTATTATTACGGACAGAATGCAGATATGTAATATGGCCAAAAGAGGGATAAACACTTTTTGGGAAACATTTATAAAATGCTATAAAAAAACAATCAAATAAAACAGATCAATTACAAATGCACGAGAGTATCAACCATTTTGAAGACTTAATTAGAAATACTTCATCTGATCATATAGATGATTGTATACATTACACTAACATAATAACACCACAAACCGACAATGATCAACTTAATTCACCAATTACAGAGTAGGAAATACATCAGATTTTCAAGCGAAGCAATGACACATTTAGTGGGCCTGAAACTATTTCAACATTAATAATTAAAACATCATATAGTTCTATAAAATCATACCTCACAACTATATTAATATTTGTTGGTACTGTAAAATACCAGATAAAAGATGGAAAATTGGAAGATTTAAAGGCTGTGATCCGAGCGACGATAAACATTTCCGCGGAATAACATTACATAATATTTTATCAAAATACTAAATAGTATTATCAACTAGGTTTTGAAAGTTTGATCTGAACTGCTTTTAAGTTTGTATTTATTATGCTTACGGTTATGACATTATAAGTCGATCAGTACTGTGGAAAACGTCAATTTCGGCACAAATGAGCTCTAAAAAGTTTCCACAATCATGGCCATGTATTGATCAATAAAAACTGTGGTGAGGTTAAACAATTTTATATCGGAATACATAAATTCATACTCTGGTGTAAAACAATGGACCATCGCTAAAGCATCCTGTGCATGATGTTTGTTAATGCCGTTATTGAACATACAGGCTTACATATTGAAGGAATCATAAACGATTAATTATACAGACGTCTACCTCACGTCGGCGATCAAATCTAATTTTCAACCTCGGCGACATCAGTCCAATAAATGGTTAATGATATTGAACATTATTGTTAAAGATACAAACTGAAATTTTATCTTATTGAACAAAAGTTGTTATTCTCGAGAAAGAAACACAGACACATGTTTTATTTTATAATAATATTGACTCGTTGGAAATCGACATGTCATTCAGGTATGTAGGTGTAATTTCATTTAAAAAAAAAAACGCAAACTGATATTAAATAATACAATCGATATCAAAACATGAAAACAAGACACGGCATTGGCTTTTACTGTAATTAACCAATACAGTATGACTGCAAAATTTAAGAAAAAATAAATATTTTTGATATATATATCATCAACAAACGATAGTCTTATAAAAATATCATATGCATAACTGTTAAATAAGGAGGAAAAATAATATATACAACAACGAATATGGGCTTACTAAACCAAATCAAGACTCGAACAAATGGGTTTAATTAACAGGTGAACTGAACAAGAGCCCTTATAGAAAAGTCAGACGAAGGATACACTTTGTACAATCTCATTAAACAACGATTATTTGATCACTACAAGCAACACTGATACAGTGAGATAATCAATTCAACTTGACCCACTACATATTGCCAGCCGCATCAAGGATACGTTTAACACAGGCAGAACAATATCGAGATATCATTACAACGCAGAAATAACATAACTAAATTGTGTTTATCAGCATAAAGATAAAAAACTAAACGAAGTCGATACCGCAATATGATTAGAGTTGACAGAAAATGTTGTAATCTTATCGTTGTAGAAAGTAAATGCTTTGTTGACCTTTGTTAAAACCCAATTAAATATTGAGAAAATATCCCGCCTATATGACAAAATAATTAAATGGAATATTGGCATTTGTTAACAGTACGTAAACTGAGCAGATAAGAACACATTATTTTTTCTCTTCAACATCTCATCAAGTGATCAATTTTAAAAAGTTCGCCGACCTATTTTATGCAGCCTAGCGTAAAGGATTTACAATGTTGGAAAACTACAAATGAAGCATGATGTTACTGCATGCACATCCAACTAACTCAGTAACTGTCACTAAATTAATAACAGTAACTAAGTTGCATTTTAATTTTACAAGACACAAAAGTCTTAAACAATTTAAATCAAGTTCATAATATTTTGGTTAATTATATGATTTCCATTGTAATATGAAACCACAAATGCATTTGACTATAGCAGAATTCATTATTGTTTTCGGGGGACTATACATATATTTATATACCATTTAAATTTCCCGCGACCATATCAGCGTCGAAAGCATGGCGTAGTTCCCATGAATAATAATTATGTTATTCATGAAAAAATACGGAGCTCAAACGAAGACGTCCTACTCTTAGCGATTCAGCAAGAAAAAGCAAGAAAAAGAAAAGAAAAGAGAGCGTGCAAAATGAAAGTGTATGTGGGGCAATACTTAACTGAATGGAACTGCGTCAATGAAATAATGGGATTTTCCCATGATATTGAAGTTGGCCGTTATCTACTGGAGTTTGAAAGGTAGGTAACTTGTTTATATATATATTTCAAAGGTTATTAT
Organism: Dreissena rostriformis; assembly: GCA_007657795.1. Taxonomy (NCBI): domain Eukaryota; kingdom Metazoa; phylum Mollusca; class Bivalvia; order Myida; family Dreissenidae; genus Dreissena; species Dreissena rostriformis. The sequence continues at coordinate 103,291 of VMBQ01001852.1, read as the reverse complement.
TTCGATTTCAATTAAGATTATCTTTCATAAGTTTATGTGTTCCAACAGCGTTTGCTGTATTGCTTTGTATATGCAATTGAAATGGTGTATATGCAATCGCGTGTACCTGACTCACAAAGAACTGCATAATATAATTCTTACAAGAATTTGTAAACACAGTTGAATTTCTGAATTTGATGACGGCATCGGCATATTTCTGGGATAGCTTGCATAAATTAGGCAAATTAACGCAAACCGAATGAATTCGATCCTGACTCGAGATCATACGTAAAACTACAGAAGATGACATAGTGAAACGATTTTAAGATGCTATAAAGTTGCCCAATTTGTGTATTTTAACGTTTTTACACCTATGCTACTTGTTTTAGGATCTTCCTATTGTAATTAACCTTCGTATGGCACTTTCTGTTGTTGGAAGTTTTGTATATAACATAATAGTATTGGGCTGTGTTTACGGATCTTCAAATACAACATCTTGTTTTTGTTTGAATCACTACAAGTATCAATAATCAAAATCATCAAATGGTGTATAGTGATTTAAAGAACAACATGTATATTATAATAATGAATTATAACATATTATCCAAAGTTTAAAAAAGTAATATATATATATATATATATCAACTGATACTGACCCAATTATCTGCCATACTTAGCAGCCAACAGCAAATACGTTCATGGCCTTTAACCAAATGCAATAAAGCCAGAAAGTAAATTAAATTTTGTTGTGATCATAATTTATTACTTATACCCCTTAGGGAGGGGGTATGTAGGAGTCTGTGTCGGTTGTTGGTCGGTTTATTGGAGCAAACTGATTTTGCATTTCTCAAACGATTACATTGAAAATTTAGATTATGTAATCATGATGAAGTGTAAAGCAATGGATGGGTATTAGTCATATTTGTGATAACGCACTTTTTGAGTTTATTGCACATTCTGCATTATTAGATTTATTTTAAATTGAAATGGATCTGACAATAAAGTTTGAAAATAAAGTAATCATGTTATTAAGGGTTGAAAACCGGTATTAAAATACAGGATCAAAAATAAACTGCATAACATTGTTAACATATAAGAAAAAATATTTACAGTCATTTTAAAACGAGTCACAGACACATCAATTAAGTGAATATGTTTGGTATATTTCCAGGTTTTGGAGTTTAAGTTTCGGGAGCGCGCTTGATGCCAAAAACCGAGTGTATCTGATGCCTAATAACTGGTTACTTTATTTTACGACCTTAATCTAAATCATCATTTCACATTTTTTTAAGAGACTTTCGTTTGGAATTTCTCTTTCTCAGTTTCCTAGGGCATAACTATTTCAAGTAAAACGTGTGGCAATTTGATAGTTTTTAAATAGAATCGGTAACTCTGAAAATATTTAAGGACGCATTTGCGATTCTATTTAGAACTAAGATTGGCTATTGTTTGCATGTCCATATAATTTAATATGAAATGTTTGTGAAAGAATTATCAACGTTTTTTTTAACAAATAAACCTGAATTCAAAAAGACTTTGCAAGAATACATTATTACTTGACTGATTTGAGAGAAAAACAGTGCTCACCTCCAAGTATCCTGTTCTAGATAAAAAAAAAGAGTACAGCGTATATGATTTGTGCTGTTCAGTATAAGGAAACACAGACTTTTCTGTGAAAATGTTCATACGACACACATGTTGGTCAAGTGTCAAGTACGCATTTAATTCCATATCGCAGGATTTCAGGGTCAGAATTTCTACATTTCAGGATTTACTGACCCTGCATAGTTTCAAGGGCAGTAAATTGTCCATAACACGCCTGAATGGGCTATCAATACACGTTTTATACTGAAAACCTAGTCAGGCTTGCAATGTATCAAATAACACGAGCACATATCGTTGTTGAAAAAGTGTTTTAAATGCATTGATATCAAATCAAAGAAACGAAATCACAGAAAACCTATCGGTAAATTTCATATATTTGAACAGTAAAAGACCAAAATAGTATATTGCCACTATAAAAGGAAACCCGTTTAATTACCTTACCACACATGTGTGATGTTCATATGAAAATGCACTAGTATGCGACGAATAGATCCTTAATTTATGTTTTAGACACATTGACGGAATACAAACAGTACATACTCATTTTTTAAATAAATTACCATGAGATGTACCGTAATGCATTATATAAACTATATAAACCATGTGCGTAATAAACTTAATAGTAAATGAAATTATTGATACACGGTGGATTAAAGATCAAGTAATACATAAAAAATAACAGGTTAAAGCTTAATCGTATTGTAATATATCCAGCGAGGCTTAGAATAAAATGATTTTATTCATGCTGAGCCTGATACATTTCTAAACGAGCAGACAGTAGCCTATTTTTTCTGTTTATCATATATCTTGGATCGTATTTTAAAATTAATAATGAAACATAATGCATTTCTAGCGTTATTTATTTTAGACTCAAAAAAGCAAAAAAAGTAAAACACATTTTTTACAAATATATGGAAACTATTTTTGACGTTTGACGTTTAAATAATGACGTCATGATCAATTGTGATTAATATTTGTAAAAAATGTGTTTTACTTTTTTTGCTTGTTTGAGTCTAAAATAAATTACATCTTGGTGAAATTGTTTGTTTTGTTGAATCTAATTCTATTTTACCAAAATTAAAGACTTAATGGTTGATTTCGAGTAATGTGACCTACCTCAAAACATTGTTACGTTCTCGTTTATGCATTAATCCGTGAATGAATTGACGATCTCTGCACAGTATACTACGTATTTCACGCTGGTCATCCGGAATCTTCGATATACGGATGGTACTTCGATACCAGAGACAAACAAAAAACACGTGCGAGAAGTGAGTTATTAAGCTTCTTGCATTTAGGTTTTGTTCCTTCGATTTTCAGACACGGAAAACAGATTGGCCGAAATATGTTATAGAACTACATATTGCAAAGACATACATTTGCGGATAAACGTTTGATTGTATAATATAAGTTTGTTGTTAATGCGATTCTAATGAGCACCGTAAACATAAATTTTAATGAAGGACAAAGGTGTATTGGCCTCTTCAAGACTCCGTTTCTCTCGTTATAAACAAAATTAAACACAGAGCATGCCAGTGAAGGTGCTCACTTGTTAAGGTATGTAAGTGCTCGACTTATGATTGGGAAGGCCTATCAATTTACTTGAATAATTGTACGTGTTTGATACATATAAACATGTTGTTATGTTATATTGAAATAGTTTGTTCGTGAATTTGAATCATGATCGTGAGTCATTTCCTTTTATATGGGATGTATAGTTTTAATGGTAGACCAGTGTGCAAGTATGTTGTTTCCATTTGAATTGCATATTTGGTATACACTACAATTATTCGTGTGAAATCCGCTTATTTATTTAATATAAATCGTATTTTGATAGCATTTTATTAATCATGTTTAAATGTGTAAAATGCGGGTGTATACTTGTGATGGTTTATGTGAAAGTGCTGGTTGAGTTTATGTACTAATTGTTATAAATGATCGTGATTTTACATACGTAATTTTCATGTTTGTTTTAGTGAAACTATTTTTAAAGAGAACAACAACAACACAACACAATCTGAAACGTAGATATGTCATAAATACTGAAACGCCGTTACAATTTCAAAATTACATTATAATCATATAAAAATGTCCCCGGACTAGTCTTGCTATTAACCACCAAGCATTCAGGAAAACGAAAAATTATATGTATACAGTAAGTAATCTAAATTGCGTATCCTATCACAATTGTCATGAGTGTCAAGTATGCATGTTAAAGGTGGTTATACCAAAATTAAAACAAACCCACTCCGGCTATTAATAAATTATTACAGAGAGTTGATTATGTAACACCTATCATATTATTGTGCCATTTGTGATTGAAGAGGTCATATTAAATAGTATAATTACCATTAAGAAACGAAACTTGCAACAACTAAACAATTGTACCTTTATCCTTAGGCTACAAATACTATTCAAATCAGTAACAAACACACATAAAGCGATTGGAAAAAAAAAGAAAGATAGCATTCGAGAATGTTTGGTGAGCTATTTTAATGATATCGATTTTAAATTATAATAATAGGCATCTTAAACCGATATCTAAAAATGCGTGTGAAGCGCCGTTAAATGTCGCATCGCCGTTATATGTCACAGGCTACGAGATTTGTCGCAACGTTGGCGATAAATGTCGCAGTGAACGATAAATGTCGCAAATCCAACTGACGATATTTGTCGCAATTTTAACTATAAATGTCGCACACATTTCAACTGTCGATATATGTCGCAACATTAATGATAAATGTCGCACACCTTCGTAAGTCATGTTATCAAAGAAACAATGAAGTAAACATGACTTAAACTTTAAGGTTACATCTAGATTACCCGACGAGGTTCTTTGGGTCGTCTTCCACCATAATGGTCAGTTTTTAGTTACTATTGTCCGAAGTGGTCATCTGTGATCAGTATTGTCCATAATTGTCAGCTGCGGTGAAGATCGACCGAAGCGGTCATTTTAGTCATGTTCGACCAAAAACGTCAAGTTATAGTAAAAAATGACAAAACAATCTTGTTTTAAATTGGTCGGAAATCGGAAAAGCGAGGTGCTCGTGAGTTTTTGCTTAATGTTTAATGCCGTTTCGACAAGTTTGGTTATTTAAGGTCAGTCTTACAGGAAATGTCTGGGTAGAAAAGCATGTAAATTCCTCGGTATTTCTGCTGGAGACTGACAGCTTCGCCAACTTTGAATCAACGATAGAAGGCGAATATTCTTTGATAGAATCATCGATACAGGATCGCATCTAAACCTCTTGGCCCAATCTCTGTGTTCAGCTCTTTGGCTAATTATGGGGCCGGCACAGGAAAATGCCTTTCTGTAAAAACTTCCAGGAACTACGGATTCTCTTCTTAAACGGGTGGCCGTTTGGGTGCAGCTGCGCAATGCATCAGATACTAAACCCATAATCAAATTATCGCCGAATACAGCTCTCTTGACCAACCTCAGTAATCAGGCTCAAATGACAAGGACTCCGTGTCGGTCGTAATAACCAGTTAACTGAACATGTTATCCGATTTTCCTACATAAATTTGAAGAAAGGTTTGCACTAGGGCTTGTGTCATTTCAATATTTTTGCACGGCGATAAGATTAGTTCAGTAGCTGAAAAAGTCTCTTAAGCGAAACTTACATTACTCTTGTCACTGACAAAAATAAGATACAAACGACAATTCTTCGTAGCAAAATGNAAAACAAAATCGCTACGACGCTGCATTTTTAGCGGGAATGAATATGATCGTTGACGTTTGACTTGTTACTAATGACGTCATGAGCACTTGCGCTTAATATTTGTAAAATATGTTTTTCGCTGTTTTGTTTGCTTTTTGTGTCTAAAATATAATACATCCTGGTATCAAAGTGTTTGTTTTGTTGAATCTGATTTTATTTTACTAAACATGATGACTTTATAGTTCATTCCGAGTAAAATGACTTACATCCAAACATCGACTGATTTAACAACTTCCTGTCGAACATGACGTTATCAGCATTTACACATTCATTTTAAATATTTGGAAAATACGTTTTTTGCCGTTTGTGTTGCTTTCTGTGAATAAAATTTAATACATCTTGGTATCAAATTGTTTGTTTTGATGAATCTGATTATTTTTTACAATAAAATATAACTTCTTTGTTAAGTCTTAGTAAAATAACACATCGACTGATATAAGAACTTCCTGTTGAACATGATATAAAAAAATATATCCTGCAACGTTTTATCAGTCAGATATCAATGCAGTGGTATGATAAAACACACATAATCATTTAGCGTTATACCAGGCATATGTCAATGTAGTGGTAAAATAAAAGATAAGGAATATTAAGTTTTTTATATAAAACTTTATGTAAATATAAATGATTGTCTCGTTTGAACTCTCATATTCGCAATTTTTGCCGAATGTCGTTTTAAAGATGTTTCTTGTTCAACTTAAAAAGATTTTATAAATGCATACAAATCAATTTGCATCCATGAATAAGAGATATAATTATAAGAATGTGTAACATTCTACTATGTTCTCGTTTATGCATTAATCCGCGTATGAATTGACGATCTCTGCACAGTATACTACGCATTTCACGCTGGTCATCCGGAATCTTCGATATACGGATGGTACTTCGATACCAGAGACAAACAAAAACCAAGTGCGAGAGGTGAGTTATTCAGCTTCTTGCATTTAGGTTTTGTTCATTGGATTTTAAGACACAGAACACAGTTTGGCCGATACATGGTATAGAACTACATATTGCAGACATAAATTTGCGGTCGAACGTTTGATTTTATAATATTGGTTTGTTGATAATGCGATTGTAATGAGCACCGTACACATAAATTTTAATGAAAGACAAAGGTGTATTGGCCTCTTAAAGACTCCTTTTCTCCCGTTATAAACAAAATTAAACACAGAGCACGCCAGTGAAGCTGCACACTTGGTAAGGTATGTAAGTGATCGATGTATGATTGAGGAAGCCTATCAATTTATTTGAATAATTGTACGTGTTTGATAAATATAAACATGTTGTTATGTTATATTCTGTACCTAAAATACTGCCTTTTTATGTGTATGTATGGATGAGGGGATGATAGTGTGCGTGGTTTTGGTTGTTTATTGCCTCCATTTTAAGTATTGGTTGTGAAGACAATTATAACATGACACTAAAGAACCTACACAATCTGTCTGTTTTTAAGAAATTATGTTTTTACTTTTTATAAATATATATTGTATATTCTAACAATAATGCCATTGTTATTTAATTAAAATATAGTATGCAGAAAATAATGTTTTTAAAGTGGAAAACATGCAGCATCGTTAATTTGCAAGCTTAATTGCAACGTCAGAATAACCGTGTATTATTATATTGTATCATCATGGTTATTATTAAAATGAAATGAAATATCGTGTCAATACAACTTTGTTAAGAATGTTTCTAATATATTTCGGTAGTGATCAACCCTTAAATATGTTGCAGTTTGGTGAGCATATATTTAATTCAGATAACGATTTGCCGACAAGATATATGATGCAACAGTATTTTATTCCAAAATTTAGAAGGCTTATATATTTAAAAATATATTTCTATTCGTTTTGTCGTACGTATAAATTTATTTCGAAGAAGCCTTATATTGTGTGTTTTTTAACGCATTTATATTGTTTCAAACGTATTATTAATATTCCATTATTAGAATTATATTAAATTAACGCACTAATAATAATTGTGTTTGAATTATATATACTATTAATTCGTTGAACCGTAATATAACTCTTTTAAGCCATGTTATTTTGCTAGTTACCCATAATAAGGAAATATATATTCTAAAAACGGAATGGATTAAACACCAGTTACAATCGACTTGCGCCCAAGACACAGGGTTGCCATGTTAACCGCAGAACGTCGTGAGAGTACATGAAAACGCAGTAAACCACAGACGAGCTTAAAACTGAAGACATAAATTACTATTTTTTAAAGTAAGCTTCGAGATCATGCGGTAATACGGCGCCCTAGTAAGGAACGCCCTATGGACGTTATCAAGACACCGTGAAGTCATTGTAATAAGACAACATACAAACACATGATAAAACTGCACAGTTAAAAAATGTTGTTAGGAATGAAACAATTATTTTAAATGACTTGATTACCATGCCCTGCAAATGTAACATTTCCAAAAGTGTGTTATACATATTGAACATCTCTTATCACCGTGAATAAAGAGGCATACTAGTGAGGAATAATAAAAACACTTCAAAAGTTGGTTTTAAACTAACATATTTGCGCTTATCGTACTTTGTATGGTGTATACTAATATTAATGCAGAAACGCTATAACTACTTTAAGTGTGGAACGCGCGTTCATAAATATCGGATGATACTGAGTGTTTCTATAAGTACAGGTTTTATAAGGCAATTCGTTCTGGACTGCAACAATTTCGAATTTAAAATATCGCGTTTCTGGTTTTATACATCTATTCATTCGAAATTGATTAGGGCTAATTGAGTCTAGTATATTGTGATTGTTCGAGCTATTTTTATAAATTGTTTTGAGCTGTCGATAAGTATCAAAGTCATGTTTTTCATGTTTTTGTTTTCATTCTTCCTGTAGTATATTTCTATCGAAGTTTTAAAGATGCCATTGACATACACATATGAAGATCTGCGTATTTTAGCCTTAAGACTGCATGTTATTGACATGCTTTAGAATACAATTTAAGTAGAAATAAGGCATAAGTGTAGATGAAAGTACTCAGTTTAACCAACAGAAGCATAAAAATAACACCATACGTACATACACACAAAAGAGCCACCATGCTTACCGAAACAATAATGTGTGACCATGTATATATCAATTATATGTAGTTTGCACATAGTCCATAGTTGAAAATAATTATACTCATCCAATACAGTCAAGTAAACACAGTTTAATAGTATAATAATATAGTATGATATAAATACTATCCGATTAAACACAGTCTTTAGGGAAGCTATTCTATAAATAAAGTGGGATTTTTTGTTATGTGTTTTTATAATTTATATGTGTTTTTTTTTTTACCTCGTATGCCAAACAAAGCCAATATATTATCAAACGTTAGGGTATTTGTATATGTTATAATTTATTTATTAACGTTTACTCCTTGATTGATACGTTGGAACATATTTGACAATATAAAAGACATGTGTATATATGATTGCCAACCATTATGAGCTTCTAAGGGTGTTGAAGCCGGTCTTCCGCGTTAAAAGCGTACGCTTTAACTGTTAACGCCTTCAACACATTTTCAGCTTGTAAATTTGAACTGTATTATTGCTAGCAGAACATAACATAATATATTGCTTGAATTTGACTCCGATGGTGAAATTGATGGGTTAGATTCGTCTTGTTGGTAATTTAACAAGCAAATAACAAAGAAGTATACACAGCTGAAAACCGTCTGGAGATGCTTTAGAAATGGCGATACACTAATACATTGAAATGACTTAAACAGTCATTTTAGAAACATTGCTTAATTAATGTTATTTTCGAGCAGTTTCATAAACACGTATAGTGTGTTCGTGAATTTGAATCATGGTCGTGAGTCATTTCCTTTTATATGTGATGTATAGTTTTAATGGTAGACCAGTGTGCAAACACTTAGAGTATGTTGTTTCCATTTGAGTTGCATATTTGGTATTTAATACAATTATTCTTGTGAAATCCGCCTATTTATTAAATATAAATCGTATTGTGATAGCATTTTATTAATCATGTTTAAATGTGTACAAGGCGGATGTATTCTTGTGATGGTTCATGTGAAAGTACTGGTTGAGTTAATGTACTAATTGTTATAAATGATCGTGATTTTACATACGTATTGTTCATGTTTGTTTTAGTGAAACTATTAATAATGAGAACAACAACAGAAAAAAAATCTGAAACGTAGATATGTCATAAATACGGAAACGCCGTTACAATTTCAAAATTACATTATTATCATGTAAACTTAAAAATGTCCTCCGGACTAGTCTTGCTATCAACCACCATGCATTCAGGAAAACGTAGAATAATATGTATAAAGTAAGTATTCTAAATTGCGTATCCTATCACAATTGTCATGAGTGTCGTGTATGCATTTTAAAGGTGGTTATACCAAAATTAAAACAAACCGGCTATTTATAAAATATTACAGAGAGTTGATTATGTAACACCTATCATATGATTGTGCCATTTGTGATTGAAGAGGTCATATGTAACAGTATAATTACCATTAAAAAACGAAACATGCAACAACTTAACAATTGTCTCTTTATCCTTAGGCTACAAATAATATTCAAATCAGTAACAAACACACAGAAAGCGATTGGAAAAAAAAGAAAGATAACATTCGTGAATGTTTGATGAACTATTTTAATGATACGGGTTTTAATTTATAATAATAGGCATCTTAAACCGATATCTCAAAATGCGTGTGTAGCGCCGTAAAATGTCGCATCGCCGTTATATGTCGCAGGCTACGAGATTTGTCGCAACGTTGGCGATAAATGTCGCAAGGAACGATAAATGTCGCAAATCCAACTGACGATATTTGTCGCAATTTTAACGATACATGTCGCACAAATTTCAACTGTCGATATATGTCGCAACATTAATGATAAATATCGCACACCTTTGTAAGTCATGTTATCAATGAAAAAAATGAAGTAAACACGACTTAAACTTTAAGGTTATATCTAGATTACCCGACGAGGTTATTTGGGTCGACGAAGTGGTCATCTGTGATCAGTATTGTCCATAATTGTCAGCTGCGGTGAAGATCGACCGAAGCGGTCATATTTATTCATGTTCGACCACAAACGTCAAGTTATAGTAAAAAAATGACAAAACAATCTTGTTTTAAATTGGTCGGAAATCGGAAAAGCGAGGTGCTCGTGAGTTTTTGCTTAAGGTTTAAGGCCGTTTCGACACGTTTGGTTATATAAGGTCAGTTTTACAGGAACTGTCTGGGTAGAACATTATGTAAATTCCTCGGTATTGCTGCTGGAGACTGACAGCTTCGCCAACTTTGAATCAGCGATGGAAGGCAAATATTCTTGGATAGAATCATCGACACAGGATCGCATCTAAACCTCTTGTACCAATCTCTGTGCTCAGCTCTTTGGCTTATTCATTGGCAACAAAAATGCCTTTCTATAAAAACTGCCAGGGACTACGGGTTCTCTTCTTAAACGGGTGGCCGTTCGGGTGCAGCTGCGCAATGCATCAGATACTAAGCCCATAATCAAATTATCGCCGAATACAGCTCTTGACTCTATAAACGTATTTACACCAACCTCAGTAATCAGGCTCAAATGACAAGGACTCCGTGTCGATCGTAATAACCAGTTAACTGAACATGTTATCCAATTTTCCTACCTTAATTTGAAGAAAGGTTTGCACTAGGGCTTGTGTCATTTCAATATTCTTGTACGGCTATAAGATAAGTTCAGTAGCTGAAAAAGTCTCTTTAGCGAAACTTAAATTACTGTTGTCATTGACAAAAANTATCCAACAGTTCACTTATCTGGAATTTCATTTTGGCACACTTACTAGAGAAAGAATAATGAAGACAGCGATGTTTATTTTGAGTTAATTATTTTTTATGTTTGATTTTTGAAGGGCATGAATATACCACGATTGTTCGTGTGATTAAACCATGGTAACTATAGCATACCTTTATATACCCTGATTTCATAAAATCTTTGCAAAGTCATATACATGAAGTAAACGTCATTTACATTGCCTTTGTTGATGAATTTTGTCTTTGTGTTTAAATGTTAAAGAAGATATTTTACTTTTGAAAGGCGATTACAAAAATATGGCGAACATTTAATTTCGTCTAAAGTAGGACACGGGTGCAATATTATTGGTTGTTTATTTGCTTGTATCTTTAAGACGCTGCCAATAGTCTTTAAACGAAACATTCAAATTGGTACATAAAATGCTTTTAACATGAAAAGTATATGTATCAGATAAAACGCATGCTTGTCGCAACTAGTATTTTCCTTAAAACATCGAGACCAGAACCGATTTCATTATCTATTTCCTATTTGGATTCAACATACTCTAATCGAGTTTATATGCAAAATGAGTTTGCTGAAATTCAGAAAAGGACCGTCGTTGCATCGCCTGCCTATTCCTCGGTGAAATATCACTTTTCTATTGCGAAATATTTTGTAATTACTGAATGCATATATTGTAATTATTTAATTTGTTAGCGGAAATTTTGCGACATCCATGACGTCAAATCAAAGCATTTGACGTCGCCAATAAACGTATCGCGAGCGTTTAAGGGCGACTACTCTAAATGAATTTGTCGGAGCATACGTACAATGCTGCCACCTGAATGAATACTTTCGATTTTTTTCATTGGCTATTTTAATGAAGCGCCCGTGCCGACGTAATTCGTTATCAAGCGCTCTGTAATAAATAAGCCAATGGAAACAATCGATAGTATTCACCCCGGAGGTAGATTTTGACTTCTGCTCCGACAAAATCTTTAGAGTATTCGCTTGGCGTGCGATACATTAATTTAAACAATACTGTAAAATGTTGAGATAACGGGGTACGAGGGTTAGCCTCAAAGCATCTACAGTGTTGCAATCATTATCAAAGTTCTTGACAAATTTACTTGACACTGTGTCCATCCATCGTATTACCAAATGTTTATTACATGTGCGATCGCATGGGGAGAATATGTTGGCTATGAAATCAAGGAACGCACAATTAAGGTCTCATATTATCGGCCGGTACAGGTCAGGGGAAATGACGTCGTAGCCATTACGTTTTGATTGGAATAATGTCATACAGTGTACTCTTATGTGAAGCTTGGTAAACAGTGAGCTCTATTACTTTTTGTTTAAGGTCTTATAATAAAGATTGCAATTCCCGTGTTATGCGATTGTTCGAAAAAAGGTATTCTTAAAAGTTTAACGTTGATAAAACATATTAGTAAAAGCAATAAGATAATAGAACTGTTAACAGAGGTTTGGTTAATTGTTGTTAACCAACATAATATTTATGTTGTTTTTCAGGTTGATATGTCTGCTGTTGTCGATTGTGATGGCGCTAGCAAAGGGCTGGATGACGTGAGGGCTAATGTCCGATATAGGATCAAGTGTTCAAAGTAGTATCGGAAGGGACGTATCATATACCGGTTTCAGAAATGACACTCTTAAAACGATCTACACTGCGAATACTTCAAAGATACAAGGAGTTTTACTAGATTGAAAATAATCGACAGTACTATAAGGGAAAAAGAGTTTTTGTGTGAATCAAATGCAGCTAAGTTATAACTCATAATTTTCATAAAAGTGCAGGCATTGGTGTGAGAAGGTTATATCATCTGTTAAAACGAAGATATACTGGAGTTTCAGAGGCAATGATAAAGCAAGTTATTTCTAAACTGCCGAATTATCAGAAGAGAAATGCACAGTTTTCGAACAAAGCCCCTCTAAATCATGTGCGCAGACTTCAAATCGATCTCGTCGATATGCAGAGACATGCAGTTATATACAATAAAGAAAAGTGTAAATTCATTCTAAGCGTAATGGATGTTTTTAGTCGGTGTGTGTGTTTACGAGCTATACCTAGCAAATCAGCCGATGTAATCACCAAACATTTAAGTCGCATATTTGCAGAATTTGGTAAACCAAAAATAATTTAGCATGATAGAGAACGTGAATTCGATGGGAAAGTAAAACGGAAGTTACAAGTTCTCAATATAAAGACTATCAAAAGTCGCCCTTTTCACCCTCAAAGTCAGGGGAAAGTTTAAAGGTTGCATAAAACATTGAAGCACAAGATTGCATAAGATTTGACGCATGCGGATGGCTTCGGCATAAACTGGGAAAACAGCTACCAGAGAATCAACGTATATTAAATAATAACCCAAAAAATGTCTATCATGGAAGCCACCGCATAAAATGTACTATGGAAGGGGTCCTTATAATGACAATTTAAAGCTAAATTGCAAACTGCTAATAAAGAAACTAAGAGATGCCGCAAAAGACGCAACACTAAAGTGTAATAGGCAAAACGACAGAGCTTAAGAGAAGGTAAACAAAACACCAATTTATAATATTGGAGACTCAGTGCTGTAGCGCTATAAGAAAACAGATTAATTAAACAGGAGAATGGGGTGATACAGAAGCGATGTATGAAAACAAACATGTACACAATTAAATATCGTGTCCCCGAATCTGCTCGAGCAGGACAATCTGCCCGTTCTGAAGAAAAACGGTAGCTCACACAATATACGTGTTCATCAACTGGTGCATCCAACATGAAACGGTTTCATCGAAAACAGTATTGCATACCTACAACCAACTCGTCGCAGCTTGAAAATTTGAGATCGGAATTCGGATTGTCTGTCATAATGGATCTTTTTGGGAACGGAAACTGTAAGTTTGCAACTGTTTCATATCACCTACGCCAGTATGGAAAACATAGGTCGGAAGAAACGCTCAGATATGACGAAGTAGCCTTTTTGCGGCAAACACCCGTACTTGGTAATAGGATTTGTGGAGCAAACTGGTGGAACAGAATAATCGAGCAACCACAAAATAATTTATCGTGGATGTCTTCAGAATATAAATACGGTGACCAACTAACATTTTAAGCGATGTCGCAGCTGTACAATATGCAGATATTAATAGTTTGGACTAGGAATAATGCCACTACATTGATGAGTCCGGGTGGGAGTTCATGTCTGTAAAGCCGTTACCCTCTAATCATACTTGGAAATTACCCGGAGGGCGCCGGTTACTATTACGTTGCCATTTGTTAAAATAGACATGTATTAGAAAGAATTGTAGACACACCAGCACAAGTAACGTGGGAAACTGATTCACCAACGAGTGATGATGACCTGTGCGTTGGCGGTGATGACCTGAGCGCTGGCGGTGATGACCTGAGCGCTGGCGGTGATGACCTGTGCGCTGGCGGTGATGACCTGAACGCTGGCGGTGATGCCCTGGGCTCTGGCGGTGATGACCTGAGCGCTGGCGGTGATGACCTGAGCGCTGGCGGTGATGACCTGAACGCTGACGGTGATGAAATGAACGCTGACGGTGATGACCTGATCGCTGGCGGTGCTGACCTGAACGCTTGCGGTGATGACCTGAGCTCTGGTGGTTATAACCTGAGCGCTGGCGGTGATGACCTGAACGCTGGTGGTGATGACCTGAACGATGGAGACCTGGGATCGCACAATACCAGTGACATTACGCGATTGCGAGAAATGTTTTAGTTTAAAAGGAACCGAGAACACGTTCACCAACACCGCCATGTGAACTTGCCGCGTGAGAGTTGGTCTATAATTGTTGATATTGTTCTTAAACTAAGCCCTTTGTAAGACACCGCCTCCGCGGTTGTATCTATGCCTTAGTAGGTTCGGTGACGTAACCGTATCGCCAATCAGTTTTCGAAAGCTTATCGCAATATCTGGCTCTGGCAGTGTCATGTTGATTTTCCTTGCAATAGACTTTCATAGCTTGAATCCTATTATATATGACATAACGTATTTTGTTTTATATAACACATGTGTAATACAACATTTTTAAGCGTTTTCATTGGCTATAGAATCAAAAACTAACCAATCACATGGCATTATTTTGGTGAAATGACGTCGTCAACATGAAATGACGTCACGATAGACGTCCTGACACGAGTTGTCATTCCATACCATATTTTATAAAACCGTCCATGAAATTCCCCAGAGGCTCGCTTACTAACAAAATTTCTGAACTCGTTTAATAAAAAGGGTATGAAACGACGACTCGTGTCAGATCCTACATATATATGATAACTAATGTTTGTTCGCTTCAGAATAAACCATTTTATCCGACTTATCCGTCACACAAGAGTGACCGTTCATGAAAATTAGGCGATAAACCAAAGTATATATTGGGCTGCAATTCTATCTGCTTCCTTTTCCCATGTTGTCTCATTGCTGAGTAAGTTGCATAATTGTTTATTAAGAAATTTATTTTAAGAAAAAAAAGACAATCAGTTGCTTCTGACGGTACTTCGTGGTGTGTGTATTCAATCATGTCGTCTTGCATGATAAATTGTAGTCACATGTATTATTTATAAATAATTGTTTATTTTTAATCCTTTTAGAGGGATAAAAATAAATTACACAGCGTGTCGCCGTGAGCACGTGGTCTTGTTAAATCTGTAAATGTGCTAGTTCTCATTTTAGGGTTTGATTTTTGTATTTTTTTTTGTTTGCAACGATAAAAACACAAATAAATATTTACAAAATTTAGTTAAATTTGTTAAAAAAAAAAATGGTCACCACGTGGTCGTAACAGTGCTGTTTTGAGATGAGGCATACTATTTTAGTTAATATAACCTTTGTTTATAATACTAATAATGAAACAAATGAAAAAAAAACAAAAAAAAACTAATTCACAAAATAAATTGAACCTTCTTTTGTGCACTTATTATTTGCTGACGTAGTAAAAGCAGTGTAGTTGCTGACGTCATCGCCATATCAGATCCTACATATATATGATAATTATATATGTGTAAAGAAAATGCGGCCATTTTCGTAATTGGTAAGTTTAAAGAGCACGAGTTCAAATTACAAAAGGATCGGGAATCTAATAAAACAAAGTTACTGTGAACAGAGGATTATATTTGACACTGTTAGTTACCAAATACTTTTATATTCACGAAAGTAAAGGAAAAAACTAACACAAGGCCAAGTTCACTGATACACGGGATGAGGTATTTTCACTAGATTGATACTCTTCAGCGAGCCAGTGAATCGGCGACATAGAATACCGCTGCCTATATGTTAAGCATTAATTGAAGGCAACGATATTGAACAAATAAAAAGAACATATTATTATTCCGTCAGTTCATCAGTATGTCAGTACAAACACCGACATATGCAGTGCGTCTGCAAAATAGTAATACATTAACCAAGATAATGATACACGTACTACAGTCAAGTAACTAACATACAATATTCAACACAATTGTATCGTAATTTGTGTTGCTGTAATAATGTTAGAGCTGTATTACATCTTACAACCTTTGACCAATCTTGATAACAACAGTCTATTTAGCACAGGGAAATCAACAAATGGCTACTCGAGCCAAGAATTATAAGAATTGATTGGGTCAATATTGACTACAACTGACCAGTTCAGACAATACTGACCGCAACTGAAAAATATGGAAAATACTGACCACAACTGACCATTTCGTGGGGTAATCTAGATCTAACCTTGAAATTTTAGTCATTTTACGTTAACTTTTCATGTTTAACATGACTTATAAAGGTGTGCGACATTTATCGTAAATGTTACGATACATATCGGCAGTTGAAATTTTTGCGACATTTATCGTTAAAGTTGCGATATATATCGGCAGTAGGATTTGCGACATATATCGTTCCTTGCGACATGTATCGTCGACGTTGTGACCAATCTCGTAGCCTGCGACATATAACGGCGATGCGACATCTAACGGCGCTACAGCGTGCGTATGATTACAATGTATTTTAAACAAACAAACCTAATTGAAGTTTGGTCTAAAATTGCAAGCAACAAAAAATGCTATTTGTATACTTCACTTAGTTTTCTGTCTTGCCAACGGTACTTCTATATGTCCGCTTGTTTTTCTTGTATGCATAGGCTGGTGTTAAAGCGGTATTTTTTTTTTCGTTTTATGATTATATGGATAAATTTGCAGGGAAATCGACTACTTTACTTCACTCACACAAAATGACATAAATTGATATTATTATTTGTGAAGTAACTTTGAGTGTTTGGGCTATAACAAACCAGCTCGATGGCATTATTTTTTAACTGGACATGTAAAGCGCTTGCCCAGTTAGCATGTATAACGTGTTTACAAGTTTCGTGTTCACCTAGATTTGTAAACAACTTGCTTATATATCACATCCTTGCATTATTAAACGACCGTAAACTCATTATTCGTCGTCTGAGCCACATGACCACAATTATGATACAGCTGATTGATGTAAACGATTGGTTATCGTGTTTAAACTGAACTTTGTTGAAGACGTTATTTTATATTTATAGATACGGCAAATTATAATATGTTTTAACTTGTAAATTAACGATGTGCCAATAACAATATTTTCCTACCGGAAGGTCCGTATCCTGTTTGTGTGGACGAACCCAGTATTATTAATAAACTTTATAATATTAGACGAGAATGTATTCAATTTTTCGCCCCATACAAGTTGAGCCTCGCCAATAAAGCTCGAAACTCACCTTATACGAGAAAAAGGCGGCCAATATGGAAAAACACGGCCAACACGGGAAAAGGTCGGCCAAAACGAGATTCGGCCAATCAGAAACCAGGAAAAACTCGGCCTTATATTAGAAACTTTCAATAGTACTGTTTTTTTCGTCCGCAGACGTGTCGCGTTCTGAGAAAACTGGGCATAATGCATGTGCGTAAAGAGTCCTCCCAGATTAGCCTGTGCAGTCCGCTCAGGCTAATCAGGGACGACACTTTCCGCCTAAATTGGACTTGTGCTTAGACGAGACTTCATTTAAACGAAAAATAAGATAATATTATAAAGTTAATTAATAAAATTGTCACTAATTACTTGAATTCTTAATGGCTTTGTTATTGAGCTTCAGACAGCCGTATTGGCCTTCGGCCTGTGGCCTCAGGCCAACACGCCTGTCTTCAGCTCAATAACAAAGCCACTATGAATTCAACTAATTTATACCCTTTTAAGGTTTATTTCGATATTCCCACATTAAATAGGAAGGAATTTTGTAGATCAGAGCATAAAGACATGTAGTGGACAATGTTATGTTGCATACAATAAATCTTTTTATTTACATTTAGGCATCAATCAGTGTTGCTACATACGAATATCGAGATGTATTGCCATCGATTGAGAACGAGAATGAAGGATCATATTTTAATTAACCTTGCGAAGAGGCAAACAACAAGAGGGAAGTTTCGAATTTCCAATGTTAAGAAAAGGGACTCACACCGGTATGTGTTAATGACTTGGTCACTGATGTACGAAATGTTTCAACCTGTATGTTCTCAATATATTTAAAAATAATGACCACCCTTATAACATGTAAAGTGTTCAAAATATCATATATAAATAGACATTCGTTTACTTGGAAACGGTGATAAATCGTTAGAAACGTGTAATTGTATCCCTGTTACCAACTTAAGATGTTCAAACATAATTATGTTAACATTTTAAACAAAAACACAGATATAAAATAGCTTCCTACCTTGCCTCCTAGATCGGATCATTTCGGACGAAATTCGTTTTTCTAGATCAGCTCGAAACTCAATTTCTCCACCGAATTTCCTAAACGTAGATTCTTCCACTAAGACAAATAGGTCGTGATGTGGATTCAAATAACGTTCTTTATTTGCCTTGTTGTCTTGTAAATCAGCGAGTGCCGTGGGTAGTTCGTATTCACATCTGCGTTCTACATCCTTCAATCAAACATGGTGCAATAATGGTACACATATATACTAATACATTCCATATGCAACATTATATTTTTAGAACACACACATACCTAATGTGTATTTTGTATATCATAAATCAAAGTAATATAGATTATTTGAAAGCCTTTAATAATGTGAAGCTTATATACCGTGTCAAGTGGGTAAAGGTCATTAGTTATTATGTATATACTATTGAGTCTCAACTCTAGGTAGCTTTGTCTGACAAATGCAAACATTACCTACATGTTTACTATCAAAATCAACACAGTTATACAAACGAGCACACACACCCCATCGACCTATACGGAGGACACCAACGGTAATTTCCCCCAAATAGATTAATACAAATGTTAAATTGATCAAATAATAAGAAACAAATATATTCGATGCCAATTATTTTCGATGCACTCCGCTCGTGGGATACGCGCTCACGTTACTAAAAACACTAAACTTGAATGACCATTTCATAACACCCGTATTGATAGTGTGCATGGGGTAACGCGGTATTTCATGTACATTTCCTTCAGAACGAGTTAACTACATCTGTTTATTGTCCACCGCCCGCTTTTAGTTACCCCGGTGACAACTTTGTATAACTTTGAAAATTAATATTTTATTGAGTGATCGCAAAAATGAGAATACGTATCTTTCCATCTTTAAATACAATACACTGATATATTCTTTTGTAAATGTAATACCGTAGTGAACGCTAATATGCCATTTACATGAAACCTTGCAAGTAGAGAATCTTTACAGAGCAGAGATTTCAAAATCAAAACCATTTTGACATTGGTATGGAGTGACTTTGACATATGACGGACCTGAATCTGGAATTTTATATCAAGGAATAACATACTTCAAGATTGGCACAAAACAGGACCAACGGACAGGGCGGCAAGACGGAGAGAGTGCCGGAAGAAGACACGCGGAAAACGTTATTACATAAAACCCCTGTTTGTAAAACTCAATTTCATACGTTATATAACATTGTGTTGCCTTACAGGTATGTAGTGGCTTTGGAGTTTAATGGAAAACAAGTTGATGCGTTCCAAACATGTGAAACCCTTTAATGTGTGTCCCAACGTTACACGTTTTTCTGTTACATTGGTGGGCTATTCCACATTATGATGAGAAAATAAGCTGTACATGGTTAATAAAACAAATGCCGATACGACATTATTAAGAAGATATTGATTTTTCGTCATCGATAAATTATGTATTCATGTCTTTATTTCGAATTTAAGCCTTACTTTGTAAGCCTTGCGAATTATTCCGGTCACTTTCTCGAAATTGTCTTCGCTTACAGCTTGCTGAAGCTCGTCTTTCTCATATGCTGACTTGTGAGTCTTAAAGTGTTCCTTCAACAGGTCATAGCGCCCTGAAAAATAAATTCCGTGTAAGACATGTTTTTTTTTTTCAGTATTAACCATACATCATATCAGTATCATATTCGTAACAACATTTGATAAAAACAAATGTCTTTCGTGATGCGAAGTGTCGCTAAGAAATGCTCATACATTATTGAATGGGAACAAATTGACAGCATGGCATACACAGAATTTATTATATACTAAGGTATAATTTAAACTCGAATTGTCAGGAACACATTCACATTTGAGTTACATTCGGGCGACAGACTTCCCTTAAATGTGTATAGAATACGGTTGTGAAGCTTTATTTGGTATTTTGTATATAAATTCTGGAAATTGTGTGATACTATTTGTATATTAGGTGAGTTTTATCAGTTGCGTTTAATATTAATATAGTTGGAATGCAACTTTGACACGTTGCGAATGGATTACAATGCCAGAATCGAAAAGTGCAGGTCCTTGATGTTTCCGATGGAAAAAAAACACACATTTAGTCGTCGTATACAACCTATATTTAACGGCACTCGAATGTTGTTTTTGTTAGATTCCGACATCTTATAAAGTCAAGAACCTTTTTTAGTTCTACTTAACCGAGTTGAAACTACTGAACAAATGTTTTATTTTCAGTAGCAATTAACAGCTCATCAGTATTTCTATTCAACAGAACAGGACATACTCTTAAAAAAAACAAATGCTTTATTAAGTGCATCGTAATTCAGTTCATAGTTGTTTTTATTTTAGAATAAAACAGATATTCGTTCTGCAGAAGAAATATTAATGGTTTAAGCAAAATGAGAACACAGCTTATTGTATTAATACACAGTCCATTATAAAGTAATAGCTGGCAGGTAAAAGTTAAGTGGACGAGATTGTTTCCCGGCTTGTTAAAGGAGGTTACACGTTTCGCAGCTGGACAAATTTTTCACGATATGACGAAAGTTGTTTGTTTAATATTCTTGCAACTTGTAAAATCAGATTATGTTTATTTTTTTTATTTTTTTTAAACTTTACGCCATGGTTATTGTTGCTGTGTTTAGTATATCAACTACTTTTCAAGACCCAACAACAAATCAGGACATGAAAAACATCGAGTGCGTACAATAGATTTCAACCTGGCCATGGCGGTGGCATAATGCAAACATATAAAGCTACCAAAATTTGATATGCTCATATTATATTATATGAACGTACATATGGTAAATTATAGATACATCAACATGTAGTTTTGATTGAGAAAAAAAAATACAAATAAATAAATAAACATTTCGAAGCAATGGAAGGAAATACAAATCTAGCGTTTATTTTTCTTAGACAAGAGTGATTGGATTCTTTCGGGGAAAAATCTAAATCTTAGTTTAATGAAATGGAGTTATACATTAAAAAGTGTAAATTAAAATATAAACAGTTTATTTCGAATATATTTGAAACACAAAAGATGAGTAAACACAAAATAGGATTTTAAATCTAGGTAGCTTAAGCAATGTTATTTGGGTGTGAATTGTATATTCCTTATGCGAAAGCCAAAAATGTAGAAAAACTTACATAGGCATTACAAATTGTTTGATTTCATGTACATGTACATGAACATATCAGGTGCATATATCAGTAAAAGTTATTTACATATATATTAACAAACCTTTATTTTTAACAGTTTACAAAATAAAATGTGTTATTTACACAAACGTATATATATAAACGAAAAAAGAACTGGGTTTTCGTTATATAAAACTAAGTTTTACTATATTGCACTCAATAATTTTTAATTCCACCCTTCATATACAATTATTCGTATTGATATGTGTTACACTTAAGTTCAATTGTATCTAATATTTAAGTAAAAAAGTATGGAGGATATTGGTTTCCAAAAATCCAGTCATGCTGATGTGTGTTAAACATATTGTTTCCGGGTTAAATACATATGTGTTTCTTCTTTTGCAAACTCAAAAGGTGTATTTTGAAAACGAGGTTTGTTGATGAAACAATGTACACTCGTTTTTATGTAAAATAAGATGCACGTTATTAAACTATAAAATAAATATTAGTTCAACCAGAGAGACAGTTCCGAGTGTTCATTCTGACGTTCAGGTTATACAATATTCATGTGTACGCCTACAATAGAACGCTGCCGAAACTGCCTTTACACGCTCATCTTTGCACTTTCCGATCATCATGATTCGGGTATGAAAAGTCTAGCGTCACAAGTTTGAAGTAATAGATTAATAAGCTCCGCCCATTTCCCCGCCTATTTCGCCATCGTAAAGAAACGTGAGCATTCGCTATAATTCGGTATTTCCCGAAAGTTACTGGTACCTGAAAGCTGGTTCCTTTGTGCTTTGATGTCGATACTTCCTGAGCGGCGACACGAATGACCGAAATCTACCCAAATCTACCGGTGAAACCGGAAGGGGACAACAACAATAGTGCTCATCACACAAAAATGATGTAAAATAATTATTAAAAAAAAATGTGTAGCTTTGGTTAGGATTTGGGTAGATTTGGGAAGATTTAGGTAGATTTAGGTAATTAACTAGGCAGGCAGTTCGAGTTGATCGTCGAAACTGTTGAGTACGGCAACAAACAAATAAACATAAAAATGTGAAACAGTTTGATCTAAAGAACAATAGTGAATAACATATACTACAACGATAACATTTATGACCAAAATGTATTGGGTACCAGAGTAGCCAGAAAAGAAATCAATTAGTAAGTGGTGTGCAACCTATATTTGATTTTAATTATTATTTGTCGGGTTTTCGACAGATTGGTAAATGCTCCTCTGTAGCTCCATAATTATGCAACGGCTCAAGATATATAAAAATATAAATAAGACCGGACTCGTCCACCGCGAGAC
>VMBQ01001852.1:0-74140 GCA_007657795.1 Dreissena rostriformis | reverse complement strand
CTAAGTCCATATGGTTTCCAAGTCATTTACAAAATCCATCCAAATCCATCCGTTAGATATGCCTACTAAATAACATTTCGAGAACTTCAATAAAACGACCTGAGCGGTCCCATATCAAATAAAGTACTAATTTCAATTCATACAACAAGCAAAGCTACTCTTAGTCTAAATGTCTATCCTAGTCTTTTTTTCTACGTTTCTAGCTGCTGGTTTTATACCCGCTCGTGCGGAAATACAACCGGAAACAACTTGTTAGTATAGTGTAACCATATCATTCAAACATGTCAACAACTCGGTCTACACCGGTGAAACTAGCTATTACGATCGTTCATTTTGACATGCTTATATCATAACTATGCTGGCGGCTAACACAATCGATGAGTTTATATCACTAATTGATATTAGATTTCCCCATCTCGGGGACCTTTTGCATTACTCATTATTTTATGTAGGTCGATATGCGACAGTCGACAATTAGGTTGTTAAATAATAATTTACGAAATTAGCGTTTAAGGTTTGCTGCTTAACATTTTTCTTAAATACGATATTGTATATAACTAAATAATTACAATTTTATACCTTAACTTTATAATAATCTTATACCGTAACTTTATAATTATAATTGTACGTATTCTTTGAGGCTAATTTCTACACAATTTACATATGATTTTAACATCAAATATGATAATATTGTTCACTCAATCATACAATAATAATCATTTTAGAGATGATAACAATGTAATGAATGTCTTTATGATTATATTTGATACTATAATGTGTGTTACGTGACATCGCTAGCCTGACTAACCAGTCTAGTGACATGAAATTATGGTAAGTCAAATTAATAAATTTAAATAAGACAGGCTAGAACACATTTTCATCTGATTTTATTTATGCATGTGATAGGCTTTTTAAATTTGATAAAGTGAAGACTGATAAAGCACCTGCTTGCTTGAACTATTAAAGAGCATTATTAATTTTGTACTTGTATTAATTCTGAAATTCAAGTGGAATAAAACCTTCTTCATAAAGGCTTGTCATATGCTGGAAACAGGTATAAGATATTTTGCATTGTTGGGAAATGTTGCCAAAGCGTACGTGTTAAAACATACAGAACTCAAAAGAGTTCATTATTTCATATAAAATTTGTAATGAAATATATGTCACACAAAAGGCATAAATTAGAATTAGTAACAAAGTAAAAAGATAGAATGTCGGCTTAAGCGTACGATTACCGAAGCGTACCAGGCTTAAGCGTACTAAATTCACACGTTTTCAATGCTGTTAAGAAGTTTACAACACCTTATCAAGAATTAAAGTGTGAGCCTTACTGTATAAACACATCCATTTAATTGGATGGTACACTTAAGCCTAAAATGGTTCACTACAGTAAGCACTGGTACGCTTTGGTAATGGTACGCTAAAGCCTGCACCCCAAAGATAAATTAAAACTTATTTTTCAAATTTACCCAAACAATAGGGCTTCTGCTACATGATGTTATTTGTATTGCTCCATGGGACACTGGCAGGAGGTCGACTGTACAAGGCCATTTTCTTCCTGATCAAGGCAAATCTGCAGATAACACATTATTCCAAATGAAACTAAATCCTTGTAAATTAAAATATATATCCGATTATGTTTATATCCGAAAGCATGTGCATTATAAATAATAATCATCTTTAGATAAGGTAACGGTCGATTGTGCTGCAATGCAATGAAAACGGGGTTGTAAAACAATGCATTAAATCCTTATATTTAAACATTAAAACTTAAATGATGAAAGAAAATTTACCTGTACTTTATACGAAGTGTTCTTCATCGATGCCTGTACACAAGCTGTTACAAATCAATGTTGGCTCCTTCTCTTTATCCTCGGCTATTTCCGTAAATTTGCCATATATGGAAGTTGCAAAATCGTCTACTTATGTTAATGGTCTATGTTTGTAAAAGTCAAGTGTGAATTTGTCAACCTGAGAGTGATAGCTGATGCAGTTTCATTTCACCAACGGTAAGGTGTACTGTGTAAAGCGTGTTGTGTTGGTACATTTGTACATGTGGCGAATTTAGTTTTGAAAGTTACAAAAGCGAATTGTTATTTAACTAATTTGAAAGATATCCACTTCAAAGTTAAAAGTGGAAATGAACTTGTAAAAATGAGATAGTCAAAAGACCGATTACAAGCAACAATTTATATTTAAACAAATCTATTCAGTGCGATCTAAGTATAAATTGTCATGTTGACAAGGCTGGATTTTTGGCAACGTATAGCCTCCATAAAGAGCGTTAGTTCATCTTTATTGTCATCAGTATAATTGTTTTCAGCGTATATTTCGAATAAAATATACAGTTGAAATGTGACAGACTATAATCAAATAGTATAACTTAGCTTAAAAAACATAGAACGTCTGAACATAATATATCCGAAAGTGAACGTTTGATCATGGATGTGTAGCATAGCGCAGAACTATACGTGTAATCATTGACTTGCTAATGCTGTTTGTGTGTGTTTTTTTTTTTTTTTTTTTATATATATCTTATTCAGTGCTTTAATCTTTATCTGACCCTTACTTTTGTTTAAGAGTATCCGATGGCCGAATACAAGACATGGTTTATAATATCATTCTGTTCTAAGTTTAAAAAAAAGTTATGATAGGATACGATTTTAAATGCAATATTTCAACAAATCATCATCAAGGCGAGAATGCACCGGACGATGTAGCGTAGGTGCATCAAGTAGTGTAAAAAGTTTAATCGAGATGCCTCAATATTTGTATTGTTTTCAACAACCGCGTTTTCTCGCGCATACAGGCCAACGGTACATGCGCCGACCATCAACTTTGACACACGATTAGGAGACGGGCGGCCCTGCAAAACGGCCCCAGTGTCGTTGTAACTAGTGATACGCCGAAGTTAGCGCAACTCTTGCTCTCTGTATAGACACAGAATGCCACTATTTTGGACAACGTTGTCGTAAGTACGACGTTCCTGATGCCACCATGAATACGAGACTGCACTTCAAAAGGCGAATAAGAATCGAGGAACAAGAAACTAATTGTATCTCCATATTTCGTCAAGTCATGGGTAAATCGAAAGCACGACAGCACAGGCATGATGCCACCGAGTATTAATCATTAAAAATAAAATGACCGTAATGTACACATGGCCTGATTGGTAAGGACGATGTCTTAAATGTAATGTTTACTTGGTTAACTAGTTGCAGCGATGTTACACAAGCACACACATATGTAAAATTAAAAAAAAACAAAACAATAAAACCACTAACTATCATTATAGCATATCGACCGGGAAACGTGCACACTCCTTTAGAGACACTTTATAATAAGATTATAAAAAATAAGTTTCTGAGATTTGGAACACAAACAAAGAGCTCCTTTAACATGTCCATTTTGAATTTAATGGGCGATAACTTCATGTAAAATAATGGACACGAACAATTCTTTAGAAACATATAGATTATTGTCGTATAAGTATTTATCAAAGAGCAATAACTACATAAACAATTATTGGAGCGGAACTACCTGACAATAAACGTAAGTTTATACTTTCTTGTGTTTCAGTTTATAGTTTCATCAAATCCAGATGCGATCTTCGTTGGGGACAAGTTTGTAATCAAAAGTCAGTAAATCCCGGGAAAATGGTGAAAGCAGAACTAAGTTCCTGTAGTATACACACGTTCACTATATAAGATTACTAAATATAATTGTATATTAAATTCGGATTCGAAGTTCCTGAGATTTAACACGGAAACAAAAAAGGCTATTAAGTTCATTTGGTAAGAGTGCTGGGTTCACTGTTTGTCCATACATAATACAACCTTCCACGCGGAAGGACCACATAAACTTCGAAATACACGCACACTCGGAAAATGTCTTAGAGCTCACACGGAAACGAAATAAATGACAGACAGAAGCACGGAATGATGTCGATTGATGTAGGACGGAACATATCAAAGAAGAAATTCAACGAAAATATAATTCGAGCGGAATAATAAAGCGGCGACTATCGGGGAGCATAATAAACAAACGTATGAACGTGTGAAAAATTACTGTTCCTTTTATCCTGTTTTGTTTAAGCCATATTAAATCAATTAGACATCATTTTGTTCAACAGTCATGCTCAATGAATAATAAGAGCTACCTGTAGATACTGGATTATAATATTTATTCAGGCTATATAAAATGTTTCCTAACTCATTTGAATTGTAAGTAACAGATTGTTACACACATAACACAATTATATTAATAAGTTAATGTTGAGTTACATTTCCCAACTATGGGAACACAAGTGTTTAATTAAATTAAAAACGTCTCCGTGTATTATCTATAAACGCTGTATCGCATACATGTAAACGTGAAACATGACATAGTACTTAAGTTTCTGTGTCGCCAATTTTCGTCCGTTCTTCACTTGATAGCTTCTTGTGCATGTATAGCCAATATTTTATACTATATAACGCATTGTGAGCAAATTAACGTTTATATGTATCAACTGTAAAATATAAATAACATTTCCATATTACTTATTCCTAATCTCCTGACTGAAACGAAGGAACTGATTTAAGTGTGTATTCTTACCTTGGTTCATTAACGCCACATCTTTTGGGAGGTAGGAGTGATAATTACCGCACACACGTATGTAGAGTTTATCGCCCACACTCACTATTGTACCAACTTTACCGAGTGTCTGCAAAAGAAACACCTGCATTACTATTTAGAGCATAGAAGCGCCATAAACCAGCGTTAAAATACAACGTTAATCATTTACACAGATTTATGTATTAAACATTTACAAACGAGATAACAATGTAACAGTGTATGTATTTTTCAGTGTTTTGTTTTAACTTGAAAAATACCAACATATTGTTTATGCATTTGCTAACAAGCGAAGCGTAAGTACTTTCAAATTACAAAATAGCAAATTTATTCAATTATTTACATTCCTAAGTTTCAAACGCAGTGTCATTTAATAGTTTAGTAATAAATTAACAGTTTAAATGAGTCCCATCACACTGTAATGACTGACTTACAATGTTATGACAAGTGCTTCTAAATATCAGCGATATTTTGTTTAAAAGGGGAAACAATATTGTCCCTCAAGCGTTCACTTGGTTCAATATACACAAAATAATGAAATCTTGACTTGTTTACCAAGTTTTGCCACCAACTGTTTTTACCCTAAATTGACACACATTAAATTTTCTTTAAGGTCGCGTCCAAAAGGTGGCATATAGAGTGGTAATTATGTATTATTTGATTTGAATCGTCGATCTTGTTTTTGGACACGCGACCAATATTCGAATGTTGCCTATATATTGTCAAAATAAACAGTTTGACGAAGTTTCAAAATAACTCGCTAAAACCTGTGGACTATAGAGTGGTAACGAGCTAAATGTTAACGTAAGACATGCGACGCCGGATATATACTGATCACGAAAGCTCACATTCGGCGCTTAGAGCTCAGATGAGCTAAAAAAGCCATAATATGAATCAAGAAGACCTTCATTTTTTCATGTGTACGGATTTTCTAATATTTCTTTTACAATTAGCAAAATGTTTATATAACTCAAAAAAACTATGAACTATGAATATGACATGTAGTGTCCTGTGTCGAATTGAGTTGTCTACTTACACACGCGACACACGACTCTGTTAAACCAGACATAGATTAACATCTCGTCATTATCGCGAAATCGTCAAGTTTCGATTTAAATCTCTTTAGATAACACAAGATTTTCGACGTAAAAACATAAAAAAACGAAACGCAAAGTGATATTACGGAATCCATTTAGAGGATAACCTAAAGTATTATTACACTAAACTGATAACGCAAATTCATGACAGCACGATGACGAAAATAACACAGTACGAAATGAAAGCGCCAAAAAACGATAATACAGACATGATACTACTATAAAACTATGCGATATATTTAACCGTTAGCACCGTCGTAATGTCGCTTTATCGTCATCGAACTGTTGCCTCCAGTGTGTATCAATAAGTGTTATCAAATAAGGAATAGCCCCATATTATTGAATCAAGCAATAAACTTATTTGGCATAAGCTTTTTTTAGAAAAAATAATGCGTACACTTCTTAAATAAATATAAACAAAATCAAATGTTTTTAATTCATATAGTAATTCAAAGATATTACTCTATAAGAAACTGTTGGTGTGTGCATTTGTTGCTTTATGTGTTGTGGTCAAAATTCGGGTTTTTTCTATTCGCTTGAAGATTATTTTCAATGTTTCAACAATTGTGTCTAGCACATGTATCCTTTTTTAAGTTACTTCTTAGAGGTTAGATAATAACCCGGAGCCGGTTCATCTTTTCCATCGAATAAAAAACTGCCATTTTCTTACTCAAAAGATAAATTAAATTATTTATTTGTAATACATTTATACTTGTTTTATGTAGTAGTAACTAATTTACGTTTTCGCAGATAAATAAGGAAAAATGACTCAGTTCCTTGTTCCTTAGTTAAGCTGAATAAGGAACAAGCATTTGCATACAAAAACAAAATGAGCCAAAGTTCATAACATATCAATGAAAATAATTTCAAATACCGGAAGAATATAAACAATATTTACATTATACATTGCTGATAAGTTTTATTCAATGATTACCCAGTTCCCTTTTACCGCCTTAATGAGGAAAAGAGACCAATTAGTTATTCTGTATTCAGAGCAGTTAAAGAACTAGCCTGTTCTTGAAATATATAGCATACAACGACGAGAATTGCATATATAGCTAGGATATTAAACATATTTATTGTGACACATTTATAATGTTCTAGTTGTTTTTAATGATAAACCAGTTGTTAATTCCTAAATTGAAACCGAGAAAGGAACAGGCCTTGGCTTACTTAATTAACGAATGAAATAAAATATATCGTATCAATGAAAATAAGTTTGTATGTACGTATTATATTGAACATATGTATTGTACACATTTCTACTTATATTTTTTTTTTGTTAAATGACGACTTCATTCGCGTCTGAATAAGGAAAAAGGAACCAGTTCCTTATTACTAATTCAAACCGAAATATAACTGACATTTTCAGAGTAACAAATAATAATTTATTTGTAACACATAACTATGAAAATAATTGTACATGTAGTTATGATAATTTTTTTATTATTTGTAAACATGTTTAAGTATAATTGTTTTATTAAATAAGCCAGTTCCCTGTTCGTTGCTGAATAAACAAATAATTAACCACTTCCGTATTGCTTATTTAACCGAATAATGGTATTCTCTAAAGTCAAAACTTCATATTTTCCAAACTGAACCAAAACTAATCTGCTTAATTATGTGTATTAATACTTCCGTACCATTTTCGTTTCTGAATTAGAAACAAGGGACCAGTTCCGTATTCCCTTAAAAAACCTAATGAGGCATTTGTAAGTAAATGATAGCTTCAGATGAACCATATTCTGCTATTTTCGTTAAACATTATTTTTAATGTATCTTAAATATAAACATAGTATAGTTATGGTAAAAAATGACTTGTTAATAACTTCAGAGGTACCAAACCGATACACGTAACCATGAAAATCAGTGATCATGTAGTTCTGAAACCAAACACATATATTATTGTTCGCTGACGACGCAGTGCTCATTTCAGAATATAAAGACGGCTTTTAAAATTCCCTCGACAGTCTACATTCATATTGTAAAAAATGGAATTTAACAGTTAATATCGAAAACACTAAAGGCTTGATATTTCGAAAATGGGAAGGGTAGGATTAAACGACTAATGTCTTTATAATAACCAAGAAGTTGAAGTCGTCAAATATTTCAACTATCTAGTGGTTGTGTTTTCCAGTGGTTGGTCATTCGCTTTTGCTACGAAAACACTAGCGGGAAAAGGATTAAGATCATTATACTCACGTATGTCTTTAATTAAGAATAACAATGTCCCTCTAAATATATTGTTCAACCTATTCTACGCTTATGTACTATCAGTTTATAATTACTGTGCAGAAGTTTGGGGGTATGATCAAGGAGATTTCTTTAGAAAGAGTACACAAAACGTTGTGTAAATGGGTTCTTAATGTAAAACCTTATACAAATACCCTGCATCGTATAGTGAATTGGGTAGATTTCCATTATATCGAAAGATACATTAAAATGATTCAATACTTTTAAAAGATTCACTCGGTTAAACGAGACAATTGTATTTTAAATACCATTTTAAATGATCAGGTACATAACATAAATGTAAACAAGTCCCGTACAAGCTGGGCCTAACATGTGCGCTTTTTACTTCAATCCTCTGGTTTACATGAAATATGGTTATATCCGAACTTTGTTAAAATAGAAACATGCATCCCAAAGCTAAGAACCCGACTTCGCTATATCCATATTAGCAATTTGCGGTCAGGACTAGAAGACGCAACGTCTCTTGATGTGTTTTTAGTGAAAATAAACTTAAGTTTGAATACTCAGCATACATAAGCAAGTTGGATAATCCAAAATTTAAAAATATAGTGGCCAAAATTATATTTATCTTCCCGCAAATTAAATATTGAAATCGGTCGTCACAATAATGTGCAAAGACATGAAATAAAATGTACCCTCAGCCATCTTAATGATATTGAAGACGAATTTCAGTTTGTTCTTAAGTGTCGCATATATTTCAATATTGGAAAAGAATATATTCCAAAATATTTCTTTACACAAACGAGTATGCTGAAATATATACGTTTAAAGTAAAGCGAAAATAAAACCAGTTTACAAAAGTTGGCAACATACTGTCAAAGGCATGATGATAGTGACAGACGAACTTACAGACAAAGATGTTATGCACAAATCTTGTCGATTTAAATATACAACATAATCGGCGCCACAAAGACAATTCAGCAATCTGTACCAACTAAGAAGGAATCTCAGTTTCCATTGCAAATAAAATCCGCAGGTTTCAGCCATACGTTTCGTCCCATTTGCAATAGAAGGGGTGCTCGATCCGAAGGTTTTATAACCTTTATGTGCGAGGCGAGAGTACAACTTTTTATGAACAAAACTATTTGTTGCAAACGAATTTGCGATGCTCAAAGCATTGCGGAGGTTAATTGTCCACGTCGAGTAACACATTCTAGCCACAAATAAAAGCACACCGTGCTGATGCATTTCGTATAAATCTGTTGTCCTGATTAAAAGAATTTGAAAATTAGACTTTATGTACAATATCACGTCTTTCATAATCGGGGAAAGCGTAGGCTTTACTATTTGATTGCTGAATAAAATCTTCATAGCGCCGAGAACTCGGAGATCTTAACTGTTTCGTTTAAAAATTGGTCGTGCATTTGTTAAAGTGGCACCTTTTTCTCTTAATTAAAAACAAGTCGTTTACGCTGTTTTTTTTTTCAGCGCAGCAGTCGTTGAGATAGGGTTCTATTGATCTGTGTCATGCATTTATACAATATAGTTCTTGCATACACTTTAATGTTGACGGCGTGTTTTCGGCTGCCTGAGTTTAATCCATCATAACACTGGTAAAATTGTTTTGTATCATTTATTGATTTGAAAATGCAAAAAAAAATATTAGTTTTTAAATAGCATTAGCTATATATAATGGGTATTTCGATAAGTTAAATACGCTATCAAACGCTTGCGCGGGTAACGAAATACCCCAGGTTACTAGGTTGAATGGTGGTAATAATAATGAATAACACTTCTACAATGGTATTAACCGATGTAAATTGCGAAAATATTAACAAAACATTTTATGCACATGCATTTAAGCCGAACAATCGTTTTATAACTGGGATTTCGGAAAGTTAAACACGATTTCCGCCTCAGAGCGGGTACCGTTTCCCCCTCGTTATTACTTATAAAGGTTATATTAATAACATGAAGCATTGCTAATAGGACATACATGTTATGAATCACTATAATTAAAAGTGCAAAAAAAACAAATGCGTTTCATCATTTTCAAAAATAAATCAAGGTTCTATGACGGGGATTTGGATAATATGTACATATTGAAGCTTCCAATAGCATACGCTCGCGCGCGTACCGACATCCCTCAAGTTTCCAAGTGTAATGGCGTAATTTGTAATGAATAACCCTTTTACGATGGCATTTATCAACGTTAGTTATGAAAATATGAACACAACATTTTTTCCCCCTTGTTTTTGCACATTTATAACGGTGATTTCGATAAGTTACGGAGAGCGGGTAGCGATATCCGACATAAGTGTACATATAAATGTTATATAATTCATATTAAGCATTGCATATATATATCAATCTTTATAATGGGAAGTGCTACACAAAAATATAAGTTGGATAATTTTCTGAAATTAATTAACGTTCTCTAACGGTGATTTCGTTAATTCTACACATTGAAGCTACCACTCGCGCATGTCAAAGTCACGTTTCGGCTTTAAAAATTGTATAAATTAAATGCCTCCAAACAATCTTTATGGATACCGACCTTCCCACTTTCATAAAACCCCTTGATACCGCTTAACCATACTTCATTAACATTTTTTTCCAAAGAATATGCACACAACTCGGTGAAAACATGCTCATCAAAACAGTCGGCTTGTCTGGAAAATGGCGGGTAGGTCGATAGCAACCGGCGCACTAAATTAATCGATCGCTGATCGGTCGATCGATATTAACATAATAATTTGATTGACAGCTGTCGAGATGTCAATTTAATAGAGAACGTTGTTAAAGGTGACACGCGTAAAACTTGATGTTGGGCAAGTGGGGTTTTGGTTATAGAACTACACGAGCGTGAATGTACGGAATCCGGATAGTGCCATCTATAATCTCGCCCTTCTTTCGTCAAGGGCGACACACGACACACGAAGCGATAAACGATATTTTGCTCGACACGCGAAGCGACGCACGATATTTTGCGCGCGCGGTCTAATTTCAGACCGCGACAAACGACACATGAGGCGATATTTTGCGCGATATCCGAATCTCGTGTATACATGTAGCGGTCTGATTTCAAACCGCGACACACGACACACAAAGCCGAAGCGATACTCGATATTTTGAACGATACACGAGGCGACACGCGATATTTGTACTGTTCAAATATCGCTGTAATAATATCGCCTGTCGACTGTCGCGTTTTCAAAAAATCAGGGAAGACAAAAAGGGGATATGTTTACTGCACTCATAATCTGAATGTCAATTTCAAATTCTTCAAATACTTTTATTGCTCGTTTGTGTTTTCTAATTGCATAACAGTGCTTTCGAAACATTCATTTGGTGTGTTATTATTCTGATTATTTTTGTTTTTACCACTGGGCAACATTATTTGTGTATTCAATTTATTAATAAAGAGAAATAAGATAACATTGATTGGATTTGGTAATTGTTATAGTTATCATCATCGGATGATGCGGATGGAATTTAATTATGTTCATATATTTTAATAAGTATTCTTGAGTAGTTTTTTTTATCATAGTTAGGTTACAAACAAAACAAGCAAGTAAGTTTATCTGGACGAAGAGGATTTAGTTTGTTTTATTCGAATAAGTGGTGTTGCTTAATAAAGTTGAAGTAATTAACTTCAGACTGACACTATATGAATGTGCTAACTAATATAAAGATTGGGTATAATTAATATTCTCAAACTGTGTTGACTCGGAACTATCTGCATTGTAATACTTTTGCTATTGGGCGTCGCTCTGTGAAAACGGGGTTTAATACATGTGTAAAGTGTTGTCTCAGATTAGCCTGTGTTTTCCGCACAGGCTAATCAGGGACGACTCTTGCCGCTTGTATGATATTTTTCGTTTAAGAAAGTCTCTTCTTATCAGAAAGCCCAGTTTAGGCGGAAAGTGTCGTACCTTATTAGCCTGTGCGGACTGCACATGCTTATCTGGGACAACACTTTACGCACATGGATTAAACCCCCTTTTCACAGAGCAAGGCTCAGTTCAATTTTGCTATTATATTTATTTTAGACTGTTACGTTGTTAACGGAGACGCCATTCTACAACCTGTAACTCGAGCCCATTGTCGTAAAGTGTCTCTACATTCAGGTGTTCAATATGTTTTCAGCAGTCCATGAGCAAAAAAATAACATTCCGACAAATAATTTTTCAATTCTTTTGAGATCTTCATTTTACAATACTCCGCTTCGAATCGCGATTTTTTTATGATGATGATGGCGATTATGATGATGATGATGATGATGATGATGATGATGATGATGAAGATGATGATGATGATGATGATGACGCCGACGACGTCGACGTGTTTATAAAAATTAGTTTTGTTATCGCGAAAGTGATCATGCTAATGCCCAAAGCATTGTTTGGGTATACATATACAAACATTAATATTAGGTTATCACGACTCCTATCCCATTTCTTATAATGGCAAAACAGTGGTATTGTTTCGTTTAGTGATGTGCAATCTACGATTTCCA
Organism: Dreissena rostriformis; assembly: GCA_007657795.1. NCBI lineage: Eukaryota > Metazoa > Mollusca > Bivalvia > Myida > Dreissenidae > Dreissena > Dreissena rostriformis. Next base: position 61,717 of record VMBQ01001852.1, on the reverse strand, counting down.
TAAAAAACCTGTATCGTGTAAGGACAATAAGTCTGTATTCTCAAAATAATCATGATGTACAACACAAACTAGCCCAAGAACTAACAATCATAAATATTAATCAGTTTCAAACAAAACTTCCTGCCTTTTATCTAACAACATAAACCATATATAAATTGAACAAAAACAGCAACATCTAATCACTTAACCATTTGCAGTCAGAGCTAATATATCAACGTTAGTTTCATAAGAATTAAGAGCTAACAGCGATTGCCATATTACACTACGCGGTTTCGTAATAAAATTGACGAAGTGTGGTTAAAGGAAAGGCTACTCATTTAATGATTGAATTATAAGCATTTTAAAACAAAAATAAAAATTATTGAAATATTGAAATATATTCAAATATACAAATACACACAAAATGAATATACATTTCAATGCGTTAAACCATCACAATTATTTCGACCCCATGCCGCTCCATATAGGAAAAGGTATTTATCTCTGTTAAGTGTTTATGCATGAAACATTAAATCATACTTTTTTATGGAATGGATAAAAATAACTCTTCAGATATGTATCTAGCAAAATTGAGAGAAATTGCGGGATATAAGGATCATAGTATTTGTGAGTAATTGCTGTTTTTTAACGTTCAGAGCAAGCATAGAACCACAATGTAGCGGTAATTTTGTTGTGCAAAGAATTCCTAAATATTAATTAATGGATTCAACCGAAACTTCAATTGTTGGGTTGATGTGCATACTTAAAGTACTAAAACGTATTTTGCAATAGTTATAGCGTTGCTAACCCTTGTTTATGTTGTTTTGCGAGCAATAGAAATAAAGATATTAAATGTACGATGAAACTTCAAAGATCTATACTTAAGGGGATGGGTACATTGAAAGATGTATTACTCTCGCTCTCCTGTGCTTTTGGATTCCTTGTCTCTCGCTGTACTGTCGTGAAGAAAACTTTAAAATAGTGTAATTTAATTGTGCAGATTGTGCTTAAACATTGTGTATTGTATTCAAATAAAACTAAAAAAAAAACTTTTAAAGCAAGTGCGGGGTACAGGAACGTGACTCTTTTAAATATTTATGGATTGTTTGCCATTTGAAAATGTTAATGTGCAAAGCATAACTCTATTAATATAGAAACAAGTGTAATAAAGCATCATTTATTCATGTTGACATTCTGAGAAAGTGCAAAAGAACAGAAGCATGGCCCCTTTTTTAGTGATAATCTTCTTTAGTGATATCATATACAACTAAATTTTGTCGCACATGTATTCTCCTGCCTCATAAATATAATCAATTGTGGCATCACCCTGTGCTTGCTTCTTTGTCGAGCAAGATGATCGATGTTACAAATATCTGTTTGATAACTTGATTACTGATTTGTTGAAATTACTATATATCGAGTTAACGGCATTGGTATTTCTTGTCCTGGCAATTGCTTAACTATAAATGTGTGTACAATATAGCCATGTACAATTATTGTATAATAATGCCAGTATGCTAGAGATTAATATACGCATTATAATACAAACTACAAAATAACGGTTGTACAATAAATAAGTAAAAAAAAATTAAATTCGCTAATATCACGACACGGTCATATATTTATACACTGATTCACGTTTTTGTTTAACNACAAGACCAATACTTAAGAATGATCAAATGGGAAAAGGTAACCTAGCACTGGCAGTAAATATGGGGCTCATTTACAGGTCAGATTTGGAATCTCTGCTGTAAAATGAGATTTTAAATGAATTAAAGGGAGGCAAATCTGTAATAAAAAGAACATGCATAAACCGTAGTTGTTTCCCTTGTTTGAACCATGCTAAATCCTTACAAGTTTGGAAAGAATTGGATGAAAAATTTGGACTTTATTGCATAAACACCATTTTCTCAATTCAAGGGGAGGTAATTCTGTACTTCATGGACCAATAATGCTCATTTTTTGTAGGGTTCGTGTCCTCATTGATATAAAGACACTGTGCAAATTTGGAAAGGATCGGACAAAAAATGTGGAAGATTTTTGAAAGTTTTCACAAAATAGGCAAAAACGAATAAACATGCAAAGTTCAACGAGCTCCTGCGGCCATGTTTTTTGACGAATCAAATTTCTTTGAACAACTTTTTCAGGGGAGCCTTCAAAGGTCATCCCTGTGAAATTTTTTGAAAATCTGATGAGCGGTTTCTGACAAGAAGATTTTTTAAGGTTTTTACCATATATGGTCATGGCGGCCATCTTGGTTATGTGATCATTTTTTTTTAACAATTCTTTTGTCCCATGACCTAGGGATGCTCAACATGAAATTTAGTTGAAATTGGCTCAATGGTTTAGTAGAAGAAGATGTTTACAAATTGTTTACAGACAGACGGACGGACGGACGGACGCCGGACGCTGAGTGATCACAATAGCTCACCCCGAGCTATCGCTCAGGTGAGCTAACAAGCAAGTAAGTTTATCTGGACGAAGAGGATTTAGTTTTTTTTATTCGAATGAGTGGTGTTGCTTAATAAAGTTGAAGTAATTTACTTCAGGCTGACACGATATAAATGTGCTAATTAATATTAAGAATGAGTTTTAATATTCTCAAACTTTGTAGACTCGGAACTATCTGCTATGCAATACTTTTGCTATTGGGCATCGCTCTGTGAAAACGGGGTTTAATGCATGTGTTGAGTGTTGTCTCAGATTAGCCTGTGTAGTCCGCACAGGCTAATCAGGGACGACTCTTGCCGCTTGTATAATATTTTTCGTTTAAGAAAGTCTCTTCTTAGCAGAACGCCCAGTTTAGGCGGAAAGTGTCTTATCTGATTAGCCTGTGCGAACTGCACAAGCTAATATGGGACAACACTTTACGCACATGCATAAAACGGCCCTTTTTACAGAGCGAGGCTTATTTCAGTTTTCCTATTATATTAATTTTAGACTGTTACGTTGTTAACGGAGACGCCGTTCTACAACCTGCAACTCGAGCCCATTGTCATAAAGTGTCTCAACATTCAGGTGTTCAATGCGTTTTCCCAAACACCGTATCCTGACATTGTAAACTTCGTCCCCATTTTCCTAGATGGAAGTTGGAGGGTCATATTTTTTTTTAACTTTCAAAATTAAAGTAAAATACTCGTGTGCCGAAAATATAGTATTATTAATTGCGGAACAGTAGCAACATTGTGGAGGTGATTCTCACAGTTCTTCTATAAATTGTTCCCTCAATCTTCACAGCTGAGCTTAACATATAAATACAATTGTGTTCATTCAAATTGCATTCTAAAACTACCAAATCGTAATATTAAATATTTTTGGACCTAAGCAAAAAAATAATATTGCGACAAAAAAAAATTCAATTCTTTTCAGATCTTCATTTTGCAATACTCCGCTACGAATCGCGATTGTTTTATGATGATGATGGCGATGATGATGATGATGATGATGATGGCGATGATGATGATGATGATGATGATGATGATGATGATGATGATGATGATAATGATGATGATGATGATGATGATGATGATGATGATGATGATGATACTAAACCAGTTGCAGTCAGAGCTTATATATCAACGTTAGTTTCATAAGAATTAAGAGCTAACAGCGATTGCCATATTACACTAGGCGGTTTCGTAATAAAATAGACGAAGTGTGGTTAAAGGAAAGGCTACTCAATTAACGATTGAATTATAAGCATTTTAAAACAAAAATAAAAAATATTGAAATATTGAAAAGTATTAAAATATACAAATACACACAAAATGAATATATATTTCAATGCGTTAAATCATCACAATTATTTCGAACCCCATGCCGCTCCATAAAGGAAAAGGTATTTTACTCTGTTAAGTGTTTATGCTGGAAACATTAAATCATACTTTTTAATGGAATGGATAAAAATAAGAAATTGCAGGATATTAGGATCATAGCTTTTGTGAGCAATTGCTTTTTTTTACATGCAGAGCAAGCATAGCAACATAATGTAGCGGTAATTTTGTTGTGCAAAGAATTCCCAAATATTAATTAATGGATTCAACCGAAACTTCAATTGTTGGGTAGATGTGCATACTTAAAGTACTAAAACTTATTTTGCAAAAGTTATAGGGTTGCTAACCTGTGTTTATGTTGTTTTGCGAGCAATAGAAATAAAGACATAACGATGAAACTTTAAAGATCTATACTTTGGGGATTGGTACATTGAAAGATGTATTACTCTCGCTCTCCAGTGCTTTTGGATTCATTGTGTCTCGCTGTACTCTCGTGAAGAACACTTTAAAATAGTGTAATTTAAATGTGCAGATTGTACTTAAACATTGTTTATTGTATTCAAATAAAAACAAAAAAAAAACAACTTTTTTCAAGCAAGTGTGGGGAACAGAAACAAGACTCTTTTAAATATTTATGGATTGTTTGCCATTTGTAAATGTTTCTGTGCAAAGCATAACTCTATTTATATAGAAACAAGTGTAATAAAGCATCATTTATTTATGTGGACATTCTGAGAAAATGCAAAGGAACAGAAGCATGGCCCCTTTTTAGTGATAACCTTCTTTAGTGATATCATATAAAATTAAATTTTGTTGCACATGTATTCTCCTGCCTCATAAATATAATCATTTTTTGGCATCAATCTGTGCTTCTTTGTCTAGCAAGATGATCGATGTTACAAATATCTGTTTGATAACTTGATTATTGATCTGTTGAAATTACTATATATCGAGTTAACGGCATTGGCGTTTCTTGTCCTGGCAATTGCTTAACTATAAATGTGTGTACAATACAGCCATGTAAAAATATTGTATAATAATTCCAGTATGCTAAAGATTAATATACGCATTATAATACAAACTTCAAAATAACGGTTGTACAATAAATAAGTATTTTTTTTTAGCAAATTCGCTAATATCACGACACGATCATATATTTATACAGTGATGCACGTTTTTGATTAAAATGATACCAATTTTATAGACCTAACAATTATATTCAACTAAGGTTCTGGAAGAATATTATTTATACGGCGATGTACTATTTCAGACCGTCGTTAAAATTGGTTTCATAGTGACGGTGAACGAGGATAATGACCTGTGGATCAGAGTGTACGGTGAACAACTTCTGTAAAAACCCNTTTTCTATCACATACTTTTAAATAAGCAAATTAAATAAATATTTACGAGAACATAATGATAAATCCCGAATGTTGTTTACATTTCGTGACGTCATTTGACGTTGCAACGTCATTTCAGCAAAATAACAAAATGCGATTGGTCAATAAACGACAACTAAGCCAATGAAAACCCTCAAAAAGTATATTACACATGTGTAATATAAAAATATATGTAATAGTTATATAACATGGGAAACAGGGTATGGCATGTGATACATATGTTTAGATAAGTACACATGATCACAACGCTTTGCATTAGACAAGAGCGAAAGTCAATTCTTACGCCTATGTATTTTTTTTACAATTGTTGATAATTTAGATCACCGTTGATCTAGATTTTCTATGCGGCCATTTGGGCAGTTGGAAATGTTAAGGCCAATCGAATATGACGTCGCGCCAGTGGTTGACTTACACTTATTTACATTCTAAATAAAGGACATATTTAAAGACAAAAACCAACGTAGTTGACTCATCGTTTTGAATCACAAATATGTTTTTACATATTTGAAATCACAAAAAAAAACTTGGTTAGGAAAAGAAAGACAGCACATTACTCAAATGAATTCGCCCGTTTTATGATTTGCGAAGAATCCATTGACGTCGTTTAAATTTCACGGTAAGGCCTAAAATGTAGGAGAAACTTTCAAGATGTTAACTTTCCCGCATTTTGGATGGAAAAGATTATAATATGCATATTTTCTGAATGTACGGATTGTACACGTACTGCAAATATTTAACGTTCCGATAAAAATGTTGCATACTCTTGTATGATTTATATTTACATTATCGTTTAACTTAAAAGGTAAACTTAAGAGTGTTAGCTCTAGACATAAACATAACAACTGAATCTGTTGTTCATATGTATTATAGACAGAACACGTTAATATCATGAAGTACTTATTTTGGCAGATTAACGCGACACGAATAGAAATACTTTAATTTGAAGAGGGGCTCAATTCGATCTGAGCGTACTGCTTATCATGAGCTAACATCTTCATGGCTCTTTTTGAAAATTGTTCAAAGGTAAACAAGTTACTTTTTTGTATTTTGTTTCATATAAATAATCGACTAAGTTATTATATAAAAGTTGATGGAATCAACATATACTTTTCTAATCGACTTAGGTCTGTACGTCAATTCGTAAATCATTTTAAAAATAGCGCGCGACTATGTTGCGCTGATACACGCGCATCGATGAGCATAACCAAGAGTTTCAATAACTTCCATTTTTATAAACCTACGGTTGAAATTGAAGAGTATTAAATTCTGGTATGATTGTTTTAAAGTATAACATATTTATATCAAACTATTCGATACATGCTTCCTAAGGTCTACAGATGTTTAAAATCTGATCAGAAAATAAGTCGCCGTGTCGTAGTGGATAGGATGACCGCCTAGCGACCGGAGGATGACGACGATGACGGTGACGACGACGATGATGATGACTATGTTGATGATTATGATGATGATGATGATGATGATGNTGCTCTCCTCTGATTTTTGGAAAATGCGACAGTCGACAGGCGATATTATTACAGCGATATTTCAACAGTACCATTATTGCGTGTCGCTTCGTGTACCACGCAAAATATCGAGTATCGCTTCGTGTGTCGTGTGTCGCGGTCTGAAATGAGAACGCAATACACGAGATTCGGATAATATGGGCGATTTTTTATTTATGAAACATCGTATATCGCTTCATGTGTTGCGCAAAATATCGTGCGTCGCTTTGTGTTTCGTGCGTCGCTCTTTGAACGCGAGACGCGATATTTTTCGCGATACGCAATTCAACACACGATATTTTGCGCGACACGCAAAGCGACGCACGATATTTTGCGCGATAAACGAAGCGACACGCGATATTTACCACGATATATCGCCTTTTGGGCTACCTGCACAAAGCGATATGTCGTGGTACATTCTCGCGCGTCGCTTCGTGTATCGCGCAAAATATCGTGCGTCGCTTCGCGTTTCGCGCAAAATATCGTGTTTCGCTTCGTGTGTCGTGTGTCGACCCTAATGAAAGAAGGGCGAGATTAAAGATGGCACTATCCGGATTCCGTATGAATGTGATGTATAATTAAGGCATACAACACTGGACTTAACTGGATTTAGCTATGAATGTCGGATTATACCGAATTAAAGTGCGTGAAAACAAAATGCGGTCAAAGGCCGGCTCGAGATATATTGGACATCGCGAAATAATGGATCTTCACGAAACGAACTCAAATTTACAACTTGGAAAATTTTGAAATTCGGAATTTTTATGCAATGCATCCGAAGGACGCTCATGTGTGCGAATCGTGCGTCCCCGAAAAAAAACATGCGTATGGGACGCGGGGCAAAATTAATTAATTAATTTATTTTATGATTTATGAAAATGAATCAAATCATTAATCACATGTTAGATCACCTTAATGCTGATCGAATAATAAGCGCAGCAATCTGCATCTATATAATTCGGGATTATGTCTTTGCCGTAAAAAGCAACGTTTAAGGACGTTACAATTTTAAAACAGTGAGCGTCTTTTCTCGGGCAAGAATAACGTCTTTTAAAAAAACAACAACAACATATTGCGAACATTACAGCATAAATATTGGGAAAATCTGAGGCTGGGCGTTTTTGGTGGTTAGTGAACCATGTCCACATCCTTGGCTAGCTAGATTTGAATACACTTTGTAATACAGGCAGTTTATAAGCAATCTTGGCTATAAGAAGAATAACCAACCCTTTTTGGATCGATGTTTTAACAATATATTACGACTATGTTAATAGTATTAACTTTGATTCTGTTGATAAACTTTATAGATATGCCTTTATTTTTCAACAACAGTTTATTTATCAACAATAAATACATTTTTGTTAAAATACCAAAATAATTTGCCTACACTAATTATAACCCATAACGTTCGCACCTTCCCTAATTTGCGACGATAAAGGCTGGATTGTTTTCAGTTTGGCCATGATTGTAACGAAATTAGACTAATTGACAATTGGCTTCGTCGCTTCAAACATTTACCTACATAGTATGTACAGTTACACGTTAATGTCAATGCATGAAAAGGAATGAATATGAAATGGAAAGAAATTAAACGAAGCAAACAATTCTGGGGAAAAATAATTAACAAAACAGTAATGTGGTTGCTTGAGGATTTTATGTTATGCTCGTTGATACAAATAACGTTATAAGTATAATCATGTTGTGGTTCATTTTTTGTTAGACTTAAACACAGCAACGGATACACTCACGCTAATCACCTGTGAGTCAAAATGCAAGATTTCGGATCTTTGTATCACTATGATTAGTTTATTTAAGTCCAATCCACAATTCATCATAACAATTATTACAATCAAATATGCATAGTTGGTGCGAATGTATTTGCAGTATCAAGTATGATTTTCAATATACAGAAGTGGGTAAGGGGGCCCCCGTAGCATGTGCAGCCTAGGGTCCCAAAGCAGGTTAAATGCGCCCTAGCTACGTTTGCTTTGTTTACTTCAACTAGAGGTCAAATCTTTACATAATTCCATTAGGCCCTGGCTTCTTGATATGTAAGATATCATTGGTTGGTTACTTTTCGCCATGCTGTATTTTTTCGCGGTTGTTTTAGCGTGTTTATTTCGTCACGTGATCATAAGATGTTCTCCGAAACAAAATAGTTCATCGGAACGATAGCATGAAATTATTAAGTTTGTACAATTATCCATATTCGCTTTCACTTATAACACACATTTCACGCGGTGAATATGAGACTACGATTTCTCCTATATTCTCAATTGCTCATACGATAACAATATTCGGCGTAAATGCTGACTTTGAAATAAAGTAAGAAAATTTACGCTTCTAAATTATTAAATTGAAAATTATTGTCTATTTTTTCACTTGTTAGTCGCATATCCACCGCATGAAATATGTGTTATTATAGTCAAACCACACAATAGTGTTCGTAGAAAAATATTACTACTATAGATTATGTGTGTCTTCACATGGCTTTTAATGATTTTATTTCTTTTCCACCGAAATATATAGTACATGTATGTCTTTATTTGATTAACATGCGGTTTTTCTTTCGACACATTCAAATCACATTTTCATAGCCTCGTCATGCGAAAATGGGTCTTATGGCGTTTCGGTCGGCGTAGCTCAAGCCCAGCCTGCGAAATTGGACAGTCTGGTCAGAGACGACGCTGTCCGCTATAAAATCACTCAAGGTTAAATGGTCTCATCATGCATCTTCTGACCAGACTGCGATATGCTCAGGCTGGGCTATAGCTATGAGGGTCGCATATGGCATTAGACCCATTTTCGCATGACGCGGGTCTTTAAAAATATCATTGCGTATTGTAAATGCCACATTTACGCACAATGCTTTTCAATACAAAATTGAATTCAAACTGTGTTATTAATAGCAAACTGACAAATACATGTAATGGTAGCCTATTAAGACGTTCATGAACGATTTCCAGACGGGCTGACCGAGTACGGCATACATTTGTGGTTAGATAATTACAAGATTTCCCTTATATCGTGACACTATACTCTTTCGGTAGTGTTTCGTTTTCTAACCTTGCAAGCAAAACTATGTAATCAACGTTTATCGATAAACCATTATGTCTTCCCCTGACGATTACAGACCATGACATTCAGATAGATGGATTTTTACGCGTAATTGTAACTTGGCCACAATCTGTGTTACATCCTGTACACTGTGTACAGACGAAGTGATCTGGTAAAAGTTATCTCGAATCAGCCATTGAAATATTCGAATTTATTCATTCGGGTCTGCTCGCGTTATGGAGAGGTCATTTAAGGTGAAAAGCTGGGTAAAACAGCTACCCCGAAAAAGCGCATGAGTGTTCTATAGCGATCTTTATGACTACATAATTCGTGAGTTAAAAGTATTGCTCGCAGATTTATTTTTTTAATTTATTTTCATCAATTATCTTCTTGTATAGTTTGAATATGAATATGGTGTCGAACAAGTTTAGTTTTGTAAAGGGAATTTCCATAATGAAATTATATTCTTAGTGTGATAGGTTTTGATTTTCCAACAATATTCATTTAATATGATGGTGATTTCAAATTTTATTTTATATTAGCTGGTTCTCATTATACAATTTTCATAATATTGTCCATGATTTCAGAACGTCTAAAAAGAGACATGTTGTTGTTATTTTGTCTAAGTTATCTCTATAACATCAATAGGATGATAAACAGTGCACACACATCTCGACCTGCGCGGTCAGACACACTCTTTATAAATTTGAATGGGTTGTTTTATTTCAAATTTGCGATTTAAAAAGCCATACCTTTGTTTTGAAAAAAGAGTTGCGTCAAAGGTTTTGCAATAGCGAACAACTTCAGTGCCTTCAGCGCTTTGATTTATAATTGGGCTTGTCGGATAGTAAAACATGCACTTTTTGCAAAATAGCAGAAGAATTAATTACCTATTTATTCTGGGAGTTTAACGCAGTACAAAAACTCATTAAAGATAGCTCTGATAGCTTTAATAATGCAAATATACACATAGTTATAAACTGCAAAATGTTGCTTCTGGGTGATACAAATGAATCGGTAAATAAATATTTTAATCTTTTCATGGAAGTAAAAAAGTTCATTTGTGAATGCGAAAGAAAAGAAGTCATCCCAAATATTCAGGGATTTAAAGTTAGCCTAAGATTTGCTTTAAACGTTTATGAAAACACGACAAGTGAATCAAATAAAGGAGTTTTTTGGACAGTTATACGACTCATATTCAACTCGTAATTTGATATATACAAACAAAATGTTGTAAACCCATTTTCTCCCATTATATATAAAATTGATAATTACATTAAAACAAACTGCTGTTTACCTAGCAACCATCATAATAATAATATATGAAACTTGCCAATTGTGTTTGCTTGATTGAGAATGTCTTTGTAAATTGCATATTGGATTCAATGCACTCTTTGTGTAAAGTCACAGTTTTGTTCATAATGTCCACAATGAAACTGCGGTTTACCTAACAACCATTATTATATATGAAACTTGCCAATTGTGTCTTCTGGATTAAGTTGTGTAAAGTTTTGTAACTTTGTAACTTGTCTTTGTAATTTGCATATTGGATTCAAAATTATAATTGTGTTGTAAATATACACTCCTTGTGTAAATTCAATTGGTTACATAAGTATATGCATGCATATGTTTTTGTAAATTGATTGTTTACATATAATACGAAATGAATGAAATCAATGAAACATGAATTTTGTGCATCTTATACATTCGACTAAATCATTCTACTCATTAAGAACCAGTCACATCGGACAACGTTTTTACAGCGCTTGTGCGGGATTTTGAAAATTTGTCAGAGCGTCACGTAATCGCCACGAAAGATACATATACAAAGTTGTTCATTCTCCGATACTCACACCGCGTCCTTAAGACGTCCTCGTAGAGTTCATAGATCATCTTCACCGCGTTCATACAGAGTTCTCAAGACGCACTCAATGCAAGTAGTCACGGTGCGGTCGCAGTTTAGACGCCTCCTTCATCTTTGCAACGTTTCAACAACATCCTCAAGCCGCGATTCGACGCTCACGGCGAAGATCCGATAGTGTTCTACGGCGATACCACAGCAATGTTTCACAGCGCCGTGCTAACATCGCATTGTAATATGTTCAAAACGATCGCCGCGACATGGGGTTCTATCCGATTCCACGGCGCCCAAACAGTGTTGCTATGGCTCTGCTGGCGATTGCTTATCGCGCATCTCTGTGTTCTATATATTTGTGTACGACTTGGGACCAACGTCCCAGTGCTACTGGGTTTTTACGAAAGAAATGCGATTCTGATCGCAGTGCGATTTCCACACATCCCACAGGGCGCCGTGTTTACCTCGCATACTGCATTCGTTTTACCTACGCAATGATCCAACGAATTGCAACGATTCTATATGGTTCTTTAGGAGTCGTGAACATGTGCATAATTGATGGGTTTAGAATTAACCGTTAGAGCGGTTAAGTTATAATTCCATTTCATTACTTGATTTGAAGATACATATAAAACGTTATCGTTGAAAGATAATGCGACCTTAGTAAAGAAATACAATTTCTCTCTATATTTGTACTGTTGTGAAATCATTGTAAAAAACGCAATATTGTATCATCAACAAATCGGTCAAGCAGTCAAAGTTGCTCCCCTTGATTTATTACATGCGCGTAGAATAATCATAAACATTTGTTAACCGAAAAGTTGAAGTTTTTTTTTTATTCATTTATCATTATGGCACATTTTCGTACATCAAACACTCTTTGAAAAATCTGTGACTTCATTTGAATTTGAAATGAATGACGTTTAAGCTATTCTCTCTCGTATTTATGTTTATTTATTGTTTAATGAAAAGGCGTGAAAGAAAACGTGGTACTTGTGGCAGAAGTATATTTTACCTTGTGGATATTCCACTGGTTTTTTCTAGAACCAATAGGGAAATAAAATCAAATGAAACACCAAAGGCAAAAAATAACCTCTTTATAATGCTATTACGACGGCGACACGGACATTATGAAAAAATGAGGAATAAAGTTATAACATATAAGACTCGCTAACAACACGCAGATATGAATGTACAAATAAGCGAACTGAAATATATGTTTACAATCATTTTCGGTTTGTATTTCTGACATATTCGTTGTAAATGCATAATCAACCCCGAACCTCCGAATCCTTGAATGAGTTATTTATAGATACTACCTATTATTGCTTTCATAATCATCGTCAACAACACACACATCACGTACAGCAGCAATAACACAACCTAGTCATCATCAGTAGGTCATCTATCATCACAATAAAAGTAAATTTAATAATAACCCTTCAATACTTTTTGGATGGTCAAAGCGAAAGGTTGAGCGATCGACTTAATACCAAAATATCGGCCAGTCGGATATCCATGGATATGTTTCTTATGTAAACAGGATTTATCTTCTTATACATTTAATCTGAAAATTATTGGGATGTTACAAATCTGCATTATTTTTAATGTTTCATCTGTTATTTCATAAGTGATATTGACTATGTACCATGTGCAAGGCAAATTAAGTTTCTGCGTACCTGTCTCTTTGGCTGTGTTAATGGGTAAAAATGTTTAAAATAATTATATATAACATAATTTACAAACACGTACTCGTATAAAATGGTATTTTGGGAATTAAATATGGAAGTTGGAACTTTATTAACATGCTTTCAGTAGGTTATAATTCTTAAAGGATATCTTTTTAAATATATGTTTTGTAATATCAACAGTATTATCCAAAATATGTGATTTGTAGATTGTATTTAACATATTACATAATAGCTTAGTATATACTAATTAAGGTAGCAGAACTACAGGACCGCTCAGTTCCCAGTTCCTTATTTGGAGCCTGAATTTCGGACGAACGAATTCGGATCAATCATTTCGACCGTGGAATGCCTTTTGTCACTTTATTGTTTTGTGCCAGTTCATGGATATTCGAAAATTTCGTTAAATAATAAGGGTTCAATTTAAACAGATAGATTGATTAATACTGTATTGCTCCTATGCTGTGAAGCTTGGGTTATTTAAAGTCCAAAATATGAAACACTCGTGGTTGGTGAATACAGATAATACATAATAAGATTTTGCAGATAGTAATATAACAGCTAATCAAAAGGTAAATTAGACGAAATAAGACGCAAACAGAATAAGAAGACGTTTAAGCAGAAAAGCAATCATTATTTAAGCATTATTTTATCGCAATATCCCAAACAGCCACTTCAACAATCGGCAAACGATGTGTGTCTCTGTTGTTTTCGGAGCAAACAGAAATTCAGAAAGAAACAGAAAGGCGTGGTACTGTCAATAGTGATCAATTAGCGGAAAGTCAAACCGTCTCGTTCTCTTGCTTGACATACTAGCATGCTGTCCCATAGGTGGCGTTTGTGTACAACATAAATTTGGCTCAACTACAATACTTTTTCTATAAGAGTTTGTGCTCTGCTTCTCCAAACATGTTGTTTGATGCGAAACGCATACGTGTTTAACATGAATGGTTTAAGTTCAATTCCTTGCGGGCAAATTTAGGTTGTTTGAAAACTACTTAGAGTTGTCGATTCCTTGAACCAGCCATAAGTGGTCGGCTGTAGTTTGGTAAACACTGTTTAACATCATTTTTGATATCGAGAGTGAGGTTATGGCTTCCTTGCATTTTTATTTTTATTTGCTTTGCAGATATTACTTCTGATTTGTAAACATAGGACTAAATCAATTCACAAATTTACGGTACGAAAACGTTTGTAGTCGCCATGCCTTTTACGATCATGATAGATGGTAGCTATGATTTTTTTTTGTATTAACCAAATTAAGTTCACATGACTTTGTGATTACAAGTTTTAACTCGTAATCGCAATACATGTTAACAAAACGTAATGATTTCTTAACTGGTGCCATTTGCCATCACCGAGGTGTGGAAGTACGATAAGACACCATTTCTCACGTGTATATATAGATATGGTATTTATGGTGTGATCCCATCAGGTACTGTTAATGCGATAATCGCGATTGGCATTTCATCGACGTTCATCGTTCAAATCTTACTATCAAAACTATTCCACGATAATCACAATTACTTTATGATTGACCACGGTTTCAATCGTGACATTTACTCTGATCATGGGAACGTAGAAGTAGGCTGATCACAATCAAGATCACGATTTTGATATGATTTGTCGGGCTTTGTTACAACGCATTTAAATCTAGCTGATAATGTCAATCGCAGCCAACGTTTACGGTACACCGTTCAAAGCCGTTACTTCAATAATCATGAGGCTGCATATGATGCAAATATCTGATAGATTCACTACAGGCGTTCCATGATTATGACCACGATTTCAATCACGCAGCGAATCATTATTGTAGACATGAGCATTACTGATCAAATATGTTCAGTTGGTATGCTTATTTATGTTAAATTATTGTTGGTTTTGTTTTAAATTGCAATTGTGCAATTGGAATAGCATTTGGGATTTAATGATGCAAAATGTGACGGAGTTCAGTAAATACTTTCGTTCGCGTTTATAAATTGATATCCACCCAAACTCCAACCACAAAACCAAAAAGGAGATAAATTTAATAAATATAAATAGATGCATAACGCAGCATTTAGGACGGAAAAAATACTGCACTGACGATATTGTTAATAACAATCTGATAATATGACTGGACTTACTTTTTGATCAACAATTGAGCGTATCAGCATACATATAGCCTGCGTGGGGATTTAAAGGGACTTGTTCACAGATTTTGGCATGTTTTGAAGTTTGTCATTAAATGCTTTAAATTGATCAATGTAAACATCGGAACTAAATAGCCTCAGTATAAAACAAAAAGAAAAATTAAAGAAAATAAAAAAAAGTATTCTACACCGGGACTCGAACCACTGACCCTAGGAGAAAAGTGTCTAGCAATCCTCGTTATATCACAAAATATAACGATAACAACAGAAGTTTCCAATTTATTCAATCGTTCAGCGTTTGTAACGCTTTATTATGTTCAGCTTTTACAATCGTCAAAAGATGCATTTAATGGGTATTTTAGAGCATGGTAAATGTTCAGTATTCCTGTTTCCTCGAAAATATAATAACTAACACAGTGACATATCAGTTTAAAGTAAAAAGGAATCAGTTAACATGCGCTATTATGAAAGTACGAAAAAGTAGAGAAATTTGCAGATCTAAAACATTTTTTTTTAATTTTGTCACTTAACCAAAACGTGAACAAGTCCCTTTAAGACCTTGATTTGTTTTAAGACGCGTATCGTAATTAAGAACGAATGTTATTATATCAGTTGTATCTTCGGAAACTTATTATGTACGCATGCACTATCTCAAGCTAAAAGGTATATCCAATTTACGGCACTAAATGCCAGTTATACATTGCATTTAAACCCAAGGATTCTGTTTCGCGCGATGATGCACTGCAACGAATTGAAACGTGTTTGAATGATATTGTGCTGTTGATGAATAACAACTTACTTAAAATTTATGCCGAAAAA
Source organism: Dreissena rostriformis (assembly GCA_007657795.1). Taxonomy (NCBI): domain Eukaryota; kingdom Metazoa; phylum Mollusca; class Bivalvia; order Myida; family Dreissenidae; genus Dreissena; species Dreissena rostriformis. Next base: position 45,512 of record VMBQ01001852.1, on the reverse strand, counting down.
ACAGAAGTGATTATTTTTGTACCAAAACGCAGTAGAACTGAAAATTTCACCGTTAAGGTCGGTACAGCTGTTATCCAACCAACAACAGCTGTTAGGAACCTTGGTACCATTCTAGACTCGCATTTAGATATCGTAAAGCAGGTTAACTATTCTTCCAGAACATGTTACAATCAGATCAGACAAATAGGTCAAATACGGAAATACCTGACTGTGGACGCAACAAAATCGCTAATAAACTCTTTGGTAACATCAAAACTTGATTATTGTAATTCCCGGATAATTAGCTCACCGAGATATGTTCTGAACAAACTTCAGCATGTTCAAAATACCGCTGCTCGTGTTATTACCAGGACAACACGACAAAGTCACAAAACACCGGTACTGAGGGAACTCCACTCGCTTCCTGTACATGAAGTGTGGAGTACAAAGTACTGATGCATGTGTTTAAAGCACTTCATGGAAAGTCATCGAGCTACATATGCTCGAGATTAACACTCCACGCAGAGAACTAAGATCTCAAAATCACTCTGTCATGCTAGTCGTGCCAAGAACCAGGAGTGTGTCGTACGGATGCCGTTCGTTCAGGTCTGCCGCTTCAACACTTTGGAACGCGTTACCAGCATCGCTCAGAGACATTTAAACATTACACGCCTTCAAGAAAGCACTGAAAACACATTATTTCGCAAACGCTTACTTGCAATGATGATTATTTTAAAATTAATTATGTGACAAGACTGTTTATTTTAAAACAAAGCACTGATCTAGCTTATAGCACTTAAGCTTGTAATTTTAAACATTTATTCTGTATCAAGCTTTTTATTAATATCTTAAACGTTTATAGGTATTTCTAATACGTTGCTTTAATTCTTAAATACGATATTTTACAATTGTTCTTATATTCGCTTGTCATTTATGTCCTCGTATTGTATAGGTTTCCATCTATTTAATTTTTTATATGTGTCCATCTATCATTGTTTATCATAGCTTTTAAAAGACTTTGTTTATGTTATTGGTTGAACCATGCATTTGTATTTTAAAGTACTTTTGAACTTGTGAATTCATGAAAAAAGTGCTATATAAATATGGTAAATAATAATAGTAATAATAACTATACTGTACGTTACGATACTGTGATATACTTTACGGTGTTTTATAGCACGAGGCAGTTTGAGAATGTGTTAAAGGTTTTTTCACCCACGCAACTAATCGAACAGATTAATTTGCTGCATGAAGATTCCTGAAAATTTGAATTTGTCGCCCCTTCCTAATTTCGTTACAATAAAGTTATCAATCTATACCTCGGTACAGACAGTATAAGGCAGTGGCATATCAGTTTATAGTAAAAAGGAATCTGTTAACATGCGATATTATGAAAGTACGAACAAGTAGAGAAATAAAACATATAAGAATTGTTATTTTTTATTTTATCATCATAATTGTCACCGTAACCACCACCACCATCATAAGCAAAAGCATCATATTCATCATCAGTATCAGTATCATCAGTTATTATAATAAGTGTCAAGTTAATCATTATCCTTCAGAACGTTTTGTAAAACTCGACTGAAATACTAACACTTACGGCCGATCGGATATCCATGAATGTGAAGAATATGAACAGGATTTAGATTTATCTTCTTATATTTTAAAAATGCAAATTAGTATGATTTAACAAAAGTACTTTTTGAAAAGTTAATATGTTAAATCTGCTTTGATTGCATACACAACTATCTGACATGTTTACCAAATTCACTCAAATGTGAAGATACCCACTGGCAGATGTAAAGAATGAGATCCTATCTTTCACACGCGGAAAACATTCATTTTTGTTCATACGAGTGGATTTATTTTATTTATTCCTTGTTTGAACAAATGGTTTAACATTATGTTTTGTTAAATATCAACGAATACACGCACTTGAATATAATGGTATTTTTTGAGCGTACACTTCCATTTAGTACTTCAAGTAAAGGCTGCTATTATAAACATGTACATTGAATATATTCTTGACATAAAAATGTTTGAATTTAATTTAGCTGCCGTTTTCAAATTATAATAATTACAGAATCCGATTGTGATTTTATGTGTTTTTGTCTTATTCGAATAGTATCATTGTAAGTGTGTGCGTAGCCGATACCAGTAATACTGCACCGCTAATTCCCACGTGTATACGCCTTAATTTCGGACAAATGAGTCCGGATCAATCATTTCTATCGTATAATGCCTTTATTGTTTGCGTCTGAGCAAGGATAGTTGAAAATATTCGTATGATTAAGTTGATAGATACCTAGATAATGCTAATGTTTTCAATAACGCTGGGGAGCTTTTCGTATATACAATGGATGAATGTCTGCATATAAAATACAATATGAATCCTAAACAGTATAAAACAGTACAAAATAGAATGCACTCTATAAAATAAGGATGTAGGGTGTCCCATTGTGCAGATGTGTTAAAATACAGCTTAATCAAATCACAGATTTGCGATAGAATACTATTGTGGTTGCAAAAACTTTAACAATAATGGATGGTATCAATGACGTTTTATTATTAATTAACACTTGTTTTTACCAAATAAAATTTTCTTGACCAGGTTATATCGATTTGAGCTACCACAAACTTAACTACAGAAATGCATGAAATCCCCACTTTATTTTTTGACTTAAATCATTCTTTCGATTTTAACATATCTCAGCAGAGCTGGTTGTCTTGTCTAATGCTGTTTTTCAACTGTCGCCCAATCCTTTTCGATCGCTAAATTCGCCTATCGCAACTGCTCATATACTATATTGATATTTCATGTTTGGCGTACGTAAAGTTCTAATTGCGATCCGCCACGAATGCCACGATTTTCCACGCGTAACAGATTGTGGTATTTCTTTCAGATTTCAGAATTAGGCACGAGGTGATGATTTTCCTTCACGATACGCTAATTTGCGCTCAGTTGAAATCTTTTCACGGTTTGACGATTACAAGTGTCACGATCTGACACGGTCTGATTTCGAAATCAGATACGATTACCGGTCCGTTGGAATTTTAGTTAATGAATCCTTGAAAAGATCTTCATCAGAAATGAACCTCAAGATCGGTTTTACGTCACTTAACGATTCTCAAGAATCAATGCGGTCTGTCACGACACGATACGATACAATTGTGGTTGCGATATATGTTACTATTTTAACGATGGTATCCACTGTAAGAACCAAATCTTGACCCGAATGGTATACCGACAATCAACTTCATTTCTTATTCAAATAACAATGGATCTAACATAACGTGACGTTTTTTTTGCATAAGTCGACTGCGATCACCATATTTAAGTCCAAATACAATAACATCCGGTTGCCCGATTTAGTTTAATATTAATAACATTCACATGCTCGCCGTTATGATACTATACGAGTGTTGTTGCGATGTTTTTTTTTTACGATTTGATGATTTGATCGACCACGACTGGACAGGAATGAAAGCAACAACCCTATTGAGTATCGAATTATTGATGCTTCAGATCGCAACAAATCGTAGCAGAACATGTTGTTCTTGCCTAAAATCGACTGCGATCGCCGCGATGTTGAACCGCGATAATAAAAAAATTGTCACGCTAATTTACGATGCATTCCAATATTATTGAATTGATCATCCAGATTGACAATTGATCAAAGTTTATAGTGTTAATAGTTAACATTGACAAATAACAATTGATCAAAGTTGATAGCGTCAATTAAAGCCATTTAACGATCGTTCAAACATGTTCCACAATAAAGAGCACAGTTTCAGTATTTTCATCTGTCTTAATATTGAAATGTACATAATAACAGTATGGTACATGTAAATTTAAGTGTCACGGAATGAAATACCAGTTCCTTATTCGGTACAACACGGTCCTGATAGAAATGCCTGAGCAATTGAGTGCAACATGATAGTTTATATTGAATTAAATACATATTGTCAAGAAATGAAAAGTCGAAGGGAAATAATTACTCCGTTATTGATTTTTTTTTCTTTTCAAAAATCAAATATTTCAGAGGTTAACAAAAAATAAAAATGACTGCTAACAATGTATGACAGACAACGTTCGAACATACATATTATTTATATTATTGTGTCGTTATGGCATAATGATTAACACTAGCTGGTTTGTTTCGCTAAAATAGCTATCATGTTTTCACTCGAGTTCATTGACGGTAAATACTTGTTCTAATCATTGATGAGTTTAAAACGATCTCTGTTTAAACCAACACATATAAGTGACACGGGCACAACAAAGAGTTAAGTGTAGTACTATGCACTGGGACGACCATACTCATTTTAATAATGTGTCATTCTTTACACATTTCTAAACTCACATCCTCCTGGTTGTCGCCTCATAACCTAGTCGACTTTGCGCTCATAGGAGCATCACAAGGTCACCGGAACCAAAATCGCGCATATTGTTTTATTTGTTTACACATTTCTTAACTCACCTCGTCCACCCCAGTCCATTTCGCGCTCTCAAGGATCACCACCAGGTCACCTACAGCAAAATTGCGAGGAATGTGATTGACATTGCTCTCAATAGCATTGTTAATACTATCTTCAGTTAAATCGTCTGGGCTGAACGTCCTCCTGAAATAATAGATAAATGCTGATACTTTATAGCATGTCAGGATGTTACCTTTCCAAGCATACGTATGCACAATTTTGTTTAGGGAATTCGTTATTTGTTTGTGTGTTTCGTATTGCAACTTGTTTTAATAACGTATATTATTTTAGAGTTCTTAGTTCACACACTTTGCTATATAGGTGGGGGTAGGGAATATACGTAGGAATATTTGCATGTCATATCTCCTCGAGAGGTACCGGTATGTGGCCGACGACGAATATAAACGGCGTTCCTGATATATTTAGTCCAGCGCTCCACCAACTGAGGTAGCCGAAGCGGAAGAATATACTACAATAAACTGTTTCATATTGAAGGAGTTCTTTTAATTATCTAGTTTATATAAACGATAATCATATAAACTCAACAGTTTTTAAACATAAAAAAGAGATAATCAATGCGTGTACCTGTCTCCATTAGCGTCCACGACAAAAAAGTTGCCACTGCTATTTACGCCGAACGACGCACTCGTCAATACCTAAAACAATATTATTTTTTTTTAAATAAAATATCATATGCCAATCTATTTATATGTTGAATGATCCAATTTTTATATTATGAATGATCCAATGTAAAGTGTAATAAAATAATAAACATGCTTTTGTAAGTAAGACATACAATTTAATATCAAATATATATATATATGCAATACAGTTACAGTAAGGATTCAAAATCAATTTGGCACATCACTTGCGCCTTACTTTTGAAATTGTTTCCTTTTAAACCTAAAATGCACGCATGGGAAAAGTAATTAATTGTTTTATTATTTTAGCAAAATACTTCATCTGTTAAGGTAAATTAGAAAAAATAGTCCCATTATATCAATGGTATCGGCAAAATTGGATCACATTATTAGAAAATACAGCCGTACTGATGAATCTTAATTATTGTTCGTCTGAATGTATAATGTATATTTTAATAAATAAAAACATTATAAAAAATATCAAGCTCATACTTTAATAAACAATTTTATTTTATTTTATTATTCAGACCAAATAAAGCTTCAGCAACACCAGCTCTAGAAAAACCTGAGGATTGCACCTTTATTTAGTGCAAGGCACTAATTACCATACAGGGCGACACAGCACGAAAGCACTAGACACACCACAAATGTACGCAACAAATACAAACAAATTATATAAAAAGATGGATCGTCGTCATGGAACAGGCAATGAAATCATAAAAGGCTATATGACGGCTATGATGGGCCACGTGCGCGTATCGGCACACCTTCGTCACAATTGACCCGAGAACTTCAGGTCTCCAAAAGTTACCTATACGGGTCCATGATACACCGTAGTTGTTTTGAAACCTTTATATTACATACATTAAACGAGTGACCAATACATAATTTACCAACATTTATTTAAGTATGTACAGTGTTTTTGTACACGTTATGTTTATTTTAGAGTATGCGAACAAAATGACATTAGCCAGGTTTACGTCATCTGTGCATGTAGCTTTCGTTCTACCATTACATTTAGTATCATTCACGCGCTCGCGATACAAAATACTTATACATTTATTGAGCGGTCATGAATACTTCATTTCCGGTAAAAACACACAAGTGTTGCGGTGTTTTATTTGCAATCAGATGTCCCATTTGAATGATGTGAATCAACTATATAAAATAACTTATCGGTTATTGTTTTTTTGAAATTGCATTGGCCAACTTTAAATGATACCTTGTTCGAAGATGATATATACGGAGGCAAAGATGGACTATTCTTATTATTGTTGAAAACGTGCACACGCCGGGTATGTGGATACTTTGATGGCGGATACTCTTCGATAACAGAGAACAACAAACGCCGCGCGCGAGAGTTAAGTTCCCGAGTTTTTTTTTAAAGGTATGTTCTAAAGATACGTTTTTAAGACAAGACACATGGTCGAGTTGATAAATGGTGTATCCTTTTGTATTGGGAAACAACATTGCACGGAAGAATGGTACATTTTTGCCCCAAAAATAGAAAATTCGGTCGGAAAACAGCATAAACTGGACGAACAGTAAATATTTTAACAACATAAAACTACTTAAAAATATTGCATTACATTGTTTGCTATTCCAGCATGTAAGTTAATCACTGTGCTTCAAATACTGAAATTTTGATAGTATTCAATGAAATATAAACAAAGATCGAGCATGTTTTAATAGGTGGTATTCATAAAGTTGCTGGCACTTTAATTACCGATAAAGGGCACTTCATCTTACGGAGACTTTTAACAAGTTGGGCACTCTGATAATCGAGTTTTATCTTCTACCTGAAATCCACTTATGTATATAATGGATTTTCAATATTCCCTGTTTTAGCATGGAATGGCCCAATTATGATTTAAGAGTGTATTTTCTTTTTTAACATTATTATAAATCTGTATATTTCAAACAACATTTTGCATTTGCAACAGAATTTGAGAGAACATTATTAAAATGTGAGAACATGCTGATGATCAGCAATTAACCTTTAGTTTTCAAACTAAACTTATACATATATTAAAGAAAATAACGCAACTGTCTTGCCATTTGAAATTTATTCTGTGCCTAAACGCAATATGTATAATTCTGTAGGCGATCATAAGTTATGTTATACCCCTGATGATATGAACAAAATATTACAGTGATTTTTGCTTCTATTTAACAATGCACACTTTTAACGGATAACAAGTATAAATTGACGACATCCAATTACCCTCGATTACTCTTTTCATTCGAAATATACACAGGTGCTGTATGCGCAACTTTAAAAGCGAACCAACCAGGTAACACCAATTAGTGAATGTTGGTCACAAATAGTAACATACAATTATGAAATAATATGCCCGATGATCATCGTCTATTGATCAATTTAACAAATAAATAACAATATAGTTTATAAAAACAAAAGTAAACAACATTTAACAGCCAGAGACTGCACAATAAACTTTGAATAAACTTATATGGTCTATGGGTTAACATCATAATCAACACGTGGTAACGGTAATCTGCTCTTCAATTTAAAAAACTCAAACAAGGAATGTGTGCGTATATTCCATATTATAAATGAACTCAAGTTTCATAGATTTTTTTTTACGAATAGAGAATGAACAACATTCGATAATTTGAAATGTGGTATATACCTGTATTATTTTCACATAAATTTTTACATTAAAACAAGAACTTTAACTCAAACGATTATGTTATAGCTGTATTGAACAATTTGCGCAAATCAATCGCCTATCTTTAAGCATCTGCAGAAAAATATGAAGATAATACTGATTCAGAATATTTGTTCATAACGAACACTTAGTATTGGTCTCATGTTATTTTTCTTCTTAGAGTAACACTATACTTGGTGAGAAAGATGCAAATGTTAAACTGACGCTACTTGCATAAAAATGCGCATTATTTAAATAAGTAGACTAACTAGTATAAAAACACTGATGTAAAACGCGATTGAGAATTAAGCATGCGATATACATGTGTTTTGAAAATAAATACAAAATGAAAATAAGCAGAATCAATACAATCGTGCTAAGTTATATTTAAACCTTATCTCAATAAAATCAATAAATCATGATTATAATTATCTTAGGGAGACCGTTTAAGCACAGTGATTATTCATGACATGCTTTCTTATATATAAGTAAATGGCTTTAGAACCTGCATTAGGACGCACAGATACACGCGTTAGATCAACTGTTTTGCTACAAAGAACGTAATTCAAAAATGTTTAAACTCGTGTACTATGCGTAGATCCGGCGGTCGGATGACTCGAAAACGCAAAAAATTGTACTCATCAGACATATCGAATTTGATTCACATTTATGTTCCACATTTATACAAAATCTTAATCATATTCCAAAAGGATAAGACAATGTTTCGATAATTCGTTTTTAATTTACGTAAGTACATACATTTTAATTTATTGCCTGCTTACTATAACAGTATTCCACAGCGGTTTTCTGCATTTTTGATTCACTACAAAGGGTGTGTTATATATGGAAAAAAGCGTCCAGTAATCGGGAATGAAAGTGCCATTGTCATTGAGATGATCGGTAAACGAAGTATCCATGAAAAATGTGCATGCGACTCTTAAAACATTTGAATTTCCTCAAATACGTTAGTAAACTAAAATTTAACATGTTGTAACATTTATGGACATATTGATCTTTAATTTCAAATAGTAAATACGTTCTTGATTTATTCCCAAGTATTTGTTTTGTTGATAAAATATGTACTGATCATCCAATTCATGCTGATTATCGATGGACTTTTATTGTTTTTTGGTTTATAATTCACCGTTTTTCCGCGAACTTCTTTCTTCGCAATACGAAGTGTAATACCATTAATCACCCAAACAATGTTCCGTGTCTGAAAACCAAATGAACAGAACATAAATGCAAAACAGCTGAATAATTGACCTCTCGCACGTGGCTTTTGTTATTCTCTGTCATCGAAGTGTCATCAGCATACCCGGCGTGGTGCACGTGTGTTTATTGCGCACTTGTTAAGTTCAGGTCCGCGCGTGTCAGTTGCGAAAAATCATTTATACATCTGCGCACGTGGTAAATAATACATTATATTACGTCATGAAGACCAACAATTGCGAGCGTGAAGCGTCATTATTAAAACAATCTTATCGACAACAAAAGTTCGCAATTGGCAATGCATATATGTAAAACACATCGGATTATGCTGTGTTATCACACGGTGGGTACTAACGGACGCGCGCGACAGTCATGCATTTAAATCCCGATTTGTACTTTGAAATACTAAATAGCGTGACAAACGATCCTTACATTCCCTAGGTGCTAATGTTCAGACTCTGGCTCTCGTTATTATTCGATTTAAAGTACTTTACAACATAATGAGCTTTCTCAATTCTGTCTTTTTACTAGAACGATGGTGCGGCAATCTCTGGTTAGTATAAATTAAAACAAATTGAGCGTTGACATTGACAAGAATGTCTGCGTAAATGTTGAGAAATGTTAAATATGAGTCTTACGAGGAAATCATGGTAAGCCTGGTGGATGATCGCGTTGACATTTTCGACACTGTCCTCCCTTACAGCCTTCCAGAGCTTGTCATCCTTATCTGAAGGCTCGTAAGTCTCGAAGTGTGTCTTCAATGGGCCAATGAAACGCTCTGAAACATTACGTAATTTGCAAGACATTGCATTCTCAGTTCACTGATACCGGTATTACTAACCTACAGAGGTACACAGAACGAGGTATGTGTGTGTGTGTGTGTGTGTGTGTGTGTGTGTGTGTGTGTGTGTGTGTGTGTGTGTGTGTCCGTCTGTGTGTCAATACAAGTCCGAGATACACACACCGACATACAGACAACATACCGAAGTACCCAGCCTTACACATATAAACGATTAAAAAAGACAACTGTGTTAATTGATCGTCACACGCAAACAGCTGTTGTAATTAAAACATTAATTCAATACCATAAAACATTTATTTCAGATCGTAAACAGAAATAACATACTTAACCAATCATTTGTTTAAGATTGCAAAAACGTGCGACATTTAGTGTATGGGTGTCGGTCTGTGAAAATTTGACCTATCGATGTTTTTAGTCTCAGTATAAATAACAACCTCCATGCATTTCTTCGGACAAAACAAAACTGTTGAAATATAAACCATTTCCTCTGAATTGAGAAATGTTCGTTGTAGTGTTTTTCCACTTAACATATTATATACACTGTTAAGTTATGTAAATATCATAGGTTCTTTTTTGAAACGCCTTTTTCTTTACCCCAAAGTATGATTTAAATCAGTAATATAATTACAACTAATTACATTTTCATGTCAACACTGGGTTTGGATTGGATAATCCATGTGACCTGTTTTGTATCTTCACGATGAACCCACTAGGTTTTAAATTAAGTAAAGGTTAAACGTCATTATTCATGACTGTAAGTTAGTACGTATTGTCAAATTACGTCAAAGGTTGTATATCGCGAATCTTAACGGCGCTGTTTTTCATTCGTCAATGGAGAAATGACGTCATAGTTTACCGGGAACGTAAACGACTAACCGACTCTTGAACAGGAATCAAACGCAAACGTAAACAAGTCTGTTGTTGTATTTAGATTGTTAAAATTATAGCTTATATAGTATTTGTGTTATATTCATACGAATGGAATAACCTTTTTCTGTATTGGATCTGTGATTGAACGTTCTATAAAAGTATGCGTATTTTGTGCGTATGCAAATTTGGCGTAATTTTCATAGAAAGTCATACGCCACACAAGATAACAGCGGCGGCCAAACGGCTCGCTACAATAAGAAATTGTTACCTATTTGTACAGTGGTCTCTCGTGTACTTACTTATTTTTCTAATACAAAAAGTGACTGTGTATATACCCATTAACACTAGACGAAAGTATGTAATACATGGTAAGTTGCGTAACTTAAACAGGAAAAGTCTAGCTAATTAACCGAGTAGTGTCATTAATAAATGAAATTTGGCCTATAAATTGACAGCACATCGGGAAAGTCGACTGGGTAAATTTATAAAGAACTTGTAATAAGGCCACACCATTAAATCGTTGTTTTTTATAAACATAAGGCAACACCATGAAATTGTGATTTGTGCAAATATATTTTTCTCTTATATGTTAAGGTTAGGTTATTACGTCACAGATCCAACGCTCGATAATGTAAATGACAATAACGTTTTTGAACATATTATGTTTGTTTTCTTTTCATATTTGCACAACTATGTTCACTCCGATAACTCTTCAATCGCGTAAAAAGTGTCAACAAAATGGGCCTACTATTCAATATATAGATTCATGAAATAGGATCATAAGTTTGATTATACTATCTTAATTAAATGCACGAAGTTGCAATACATATTACTGAATTTACCTTTTTTTTACCATATAAATAATGCAGCTACTATTCGGCGTTAACATTATACCCTTAATAATAATATACCATAAAGGACATAAACAGCCAGTTTTGTTTATGAGTTAATATGATTCCTTTATTAAAACAAGCAATTTCGTTAAAATTATTTCCCCCGCTTAATGAATGGTGTTAGGTATGGATGCAGAACTAAAAGAAAAGGCAATAACTCTTATTTAAGAAAGTGTAGGGTTATGGTTTTTATGGTTCACTTTTCCTCAATGATATTCTACATCCATGAAGATTTATTTTAAAATTGTGGTTAGTATCTGAGATAAAGCCCTGAAAAATAACATCATACAATACAAAAAGGGCAATAACTCTTATTCAATACAGTGTAGATTGTTTGACAATTGTGCATGCCACTTCTCCTCATTGATAAATATACACCCACGAAATTGCATGTTAAAATCTTGTAGCGTATCTGAGATATATAGCCCTACAAAGTTACATCATAAAACACAACGAAGGGCAATAACTCTTATTTAGGAACGTTTAGGGTTATTGTTCTTGTGCGTGGCATTCCTCCTCATTGATACATGTACCCCTATGAAGTTTCATGTTTAAATCTTGTATCGTATCTGAGATATAACCCTGAACAGTTGCATCATACAAACACAACAAAGGGCTTATCTACGAAAGTGTAGGGTTATGGTTCTTAAGCATGGCCCTTTTCCTTATTGATATTAATACACCCATGACGTTTCATGTTGAAATCTTGTATGGTGTCTGAGGTATAGCCCTGAAAAGTTCAATCATAGAAAAACAAAGGNTTACACATGTGTAATATAAAAATATATGTAATGGTTATAATACATGGGAAACAGGGTATGACATGTGATAAAATGTTATATTTTAGATTTGCATTGTACCATCGATTCAGCGTTTTTTTTTTCTAATTACATAACGATTTGTAAATATAAACGAATAAAAAAGACAACTGTGTTAATTAATCGTCACACGCAAACAGCAGTTGTAGTTAAAACATTATTTCATTACCATAAAACATCTATTTCAGATCGTAAACAGAAATAACATACTGAACCAATTAATTGTTTAAGATTGCAAAAACGTGCGACATTTAGTGTATGGGTGTCGGTCTGTGAAAAGTTTGACCTATCGATGTTTTTAGTCTCGGTATAAATCACATCCTCGATGCATTTCTTCGGACAAAACAAAACTGTTGTAATATAAACCATTTCCTCTGAATTGAGAAATGTTCGTTGTAGTGATTTGCCACCTAACATATTATATACACTGTTAAGTTATGTAAATATCATAGGTTCTTTTTTGAAACGCATTTTTCTTTACCCCAAATTATGATTTAAATCAGTAATATAATTACAACTAATTACATTTTCACGTCAACACTGGGTTCGGATTGGATAATCCATGTGACCAGTTGTTAATCTTTACGATGAACCCACTAGGTTTTAAATTAAGAAAAGGTTAAACGTCATTATTCATGACTGTAAGTTAGTACGTATTGTCAAATTACGTCAAAGGTTGTATATCGCGAATCTTAACGGCGCTGTTTTTCATTCGTCAATGGAGAAATGACGTCATAGTTTACCGGGAATGTATTTACCGACTCTTGAACAAGAATCAAACGCAAACGTAAACAAGTCTGTAGTTGTATATAGATTGTTAAAATTACAGCTTATATAGTATTTGTGCAATATTTTTACGAATGGAATAACCATTGTCTGTATTGGATCTGTGATTGAACGTTCTATAAAAGTATGCGTATTTTGTGCGTATGCAAATTTGGCGTAATTTTCCTTGAAGGTCATACGCAAGTAACATGCATTTCAATTCTAAAGTATTACTCGGAATATAATGTTAGTTATTGCGTAAACATTAGACGAAAATGTGCAATAGTATTAAATCAGTATGGGAGAATTGTAAACGCAAATAAGCCGGTTGCATGGCGGACTCGTTTTCTATAATCCTTAATTACATCTTAATTATAAGCCTGATGCAAACAAGAACAAACAGCGTCATACAGACGAAACGACGGTCGGAGATGAATTTTATAAACCACATCTTGTTTTTGAAGTGGGATGATAATGTAACTATTCATTTGAATTACTTGCAAAACGATGGTTATATTGTGTTGATATGTTTATGGTACGCGCGTATGCATAACTGGTAAAACGCTCAATAATCCATTGTTCTTTAAAAATAAAATCTCACAGTTTGGAGTTTGAATAAGAAACTTGTAGCGTGTGAGGTAATTAAACACAAACGTGATATTTGTTATTATTCACATAGTTGTATTTGTACTGGTGTATGCAACTTCAGACACATATTGAATTAAGGTAAAATTCGTTAAGAATGCTAACATGTAACTAGTTAAGGCTGCTTTAATCACTTATCTAAGTGGATTAAAGTGGAAAAATCTCATTACAAATAATTGCGCGTTATTTCTGTATACGAATGTTAACGTTGCAGTACAAATCATACAACATCTAAGTAAACACTGTAAATCATTCAGGTAATACATTAAAATGGAACGTAAGCATATTTTGAGCCTCTCAATCAAATATGGAGCGTTACTCGTCATTTATTGACATTGTGTAACATATAAAGCCACATCCGCCAACGTTCGTAAAACACAATATAACAGCGGCGGCCAAACGGCCCGCTACAATAAGAAATTATTACCTATTTGTACAGTGGTCTCTCGTGTACTGACTTACTTTTCTAATACAAAAAGTGACTGTTTATATACCCATTGAACACTAGACGGAAGTATGTAATACATGGTAAGTTGCGTAACTTAAACAGGAAAAGTCTAGCTAATTAAGCGAGTAGTGTAATTAATAAATGACATTTGGCCTAAAGATTGACAGCACATCTGGAAAGTCGACTGGGTAAATTTATTAAGAACTTGTAATAAGGCCACACCATTAAATCGTTGTTTTTATAAACATCAGGCCACACCATGAAATTGTGATTTGTGTAAATATATGTTTCTTTTATATGTTAAGGTTAGGTTATTACGTCACAGATCAAACGCTCGATTATGTACATGACAATAACGTTTTTGAACATATTATGTTTGTTTTCTTTTCAGATTTGCACAACTATTTTCACTCCGATAACTCCTAAATCGCGTTAAATGTATCAACAAAATGGACCTACTATTCAATATATAGATTCATGAAATAGGAGCATAAGTTTGATTATACTATCGTAATTAAATGCACGAAGATGCAATACATATTACTGAATTTACCTTATTTACCTTTCAAACCAGTATTGTTTATGAGTAAATATGATTCCTTTATTAAAACAAACGATTTCGTTAAAATTATATCCCTCGCTTAATGAATGGTATGGATGCAGAAGTAAAAGAAATGGCAATAACTCTTATTTAAGAAAGTGTAGGGTTATGGTTCTTATGGTTCTCTTTTCCTCATTGATATTCTACATCCATGAAGTTTTATTTTGACATTGTGTATAGTATCTGAAATAAAGACCTGAAAAATAACATCATACAACACAACAAAGGACAATAACTCTTATTCAATAAAGTGTAGATTTATTGATAAGTGTGCATGACACTTCTCCTCATTGATAAATATACACCCACGAAATTGCATGTTTAAATCTTGTAGCGTATCTCTGATATATAGCCCTACAAAGTTACATCATAACACACAACGAAGGGCAATAACTCTTATTTAAGAACGTTTAGGGTAATAGTTCTTGTGCGTGGCATTCCTCCTCATTGATACATGTACCCATATGAAGTTTCATGTTGAAATCTTGTATCGTATCTGAGATATAACCCTGAACAGTTGCATCATACACACACAACAAAGGGCTTATCTACGAAAGTGTAGGGTGATGGTTCTTAAGCATGGCCCTTTACCTTATTGATATTAATACACCCATGACGTTTCCTGTTGAAATCTTGTATGGTGTCTGAGGTATAGCCCTGAAAAGTTAAATCATAGAAAAACAAAGGGCAATTAGTCTTATTTAAGAATGGTTACGGTTCTTGTTCATGGTGCTTTTCCTCATTGATATCTATGCACACAAACAGTTTCATGTTCATATCTTGTATAAGTGAGATAACAGTATACTTAAGGGTACCCGGTACTGTAAAGTAGTAACTGAGCCTAAAATGACCAGTTGTGGGAGTCTCTATTGGTCGCTGTCGGCCTGGGTACTACGTTTAAGTACTCCCGGTACTCTATATTATAAGTATACTCAAATTTACCCTGCGTACGGAAAATATGCCTATCGTCACCCGGCCATACTCCGGGGTACTTTAAAGTAGTACCTGAGCCTAAAATCACCATTCGTGGGAGTCTTTATTGGTCGTTGTCGGCCTGGGTACTACTTTTAAGTACTTCCGGTACTCTATATTATAAGTATACTCAAATTTACCCTGCGTACGGAAAATATGCCTATCGTCATCCGGCCATACTCCGGGATACTTTTAAGTAGTACCTGAGCCGACAATGACCAATCTAGTTAAATTGGATAAGTTCGGAGATGTTTATCAAATATTGGTTTTCTCTTTTAAGATAATTAGATAAATAAGACATATTTCTTAACTTTGTTCACTGTTGTTTTACTAAAACATTGTCCTAGCATTAATTTGGAAGGTCTATTTTACCTTCAATGAAGTTATATTCCATGTTTCGTGCACCCTTTTATTAAAGCGATGTGGCTATTTGAATGTCGTTAAATGAGTAATTAAATAATCAATGACCCATAGCTATCAAGCCTCTAGCAGAATCTAAAACATCATGTACATGTTGAGGTCTAAAAAAAGAACAGGGTGAGTCATCCATCGGTTTATCAAATATGCAATTATGGGTTGTTTTGTAGTGCTGAATTATTTAATTATAACTAATACTAGTATTGTATTACTAATAATTAAATACGTCTAGTATATGTTTAATATTCATGTTTAAAATTTGTCCACGAAAGCGGCTCTTATTAGTGTCCACATGGATTATCATATTAGAAGCGAATGGCCATACTCTCGCTCTCCAGCGGTCACTCTATAGTCATATAAGAAGCGAATGGCCATACTCTCGCTCTCGAGAGGTCACTCTAGGGTCAAACTGAAGAAACGCAATCGCAAAGGAACTATATCATCGATCCGAATTTATAGTGCATTGTATATGCAAGTTTAACTTAGTAGCCGAGCCATGGGAACTAGAGTCGTATGTCATATGCGGCCATCGTAGCTCCATACCAGCCTTCGCATCGGCTGAGTCTGGTCAGGAGCTGCCCTGTCCTCATTTTGACCGCGAAACATTGCATTACTTTATGGTGGACAAGATAGCTCCCGACCAGGCTGCGGGCATGCGCAGTCAGGTCTGTGGCTACTCTGGCCGCAAATGGCATATGGCCAATTTTCACATGCCGCGGCTCATATAACAGAGTCCGCTTTCGATACATAATGAAAAACGATATATTCAAATGTGCACATTCTTCAAACAGAAGTGTTTAAGTTTTATGACTCAATGAAATATATTTTCGAAAATCGCGGATAGCATGAATATTGATTTGAAAGTTAATGTATTATGTATATTTATTGAAAGCAACCAAAGATGGCTGATGTAGTGTTAATTAACAAACGCATATTACAATTAGCAAAGTATTTAACAAAACAAGCTCTCGTATACATGTACAACGGTATCTCAGGCGCGTTTTAGTAAAGAGTATTATTCTAAACAAGTATATTTGTTTAACGGTGGTTTACATGATAAGTATTACATACGCCTACAACCTTGTTTTATAGATATTTCGTTTTGTATCGTTGACATTTTTTTGGAAAATTAAATGTTTGCCAAACTGTCATAAAGTCCATTTAAAATTGAGTATTGTGAATGTGTGATGTTGTTTTAGGGATAATACTATTAACTGATATGTATTTATCATTTAAACATGATCTATGAAATAATGACGATTATAACATATTTAAAACAAATATACTCTCACTGTCCGAAATGCGAGGACAGTAGTCACACCGTCATCTTGCAGTGATTTCATTGTTTATATTGATATCCAAGAGATTTAAATTAGAATGTGTAAAATATGATGCCGACATGTCCTTTAAGGCACACAGTTTCCGATCATTATGTTTTTAAATTAGTATTTTATTAAATTTTGCAATCCCTAAACTTACTATAATTTCCTATAGTTTTATCTTTTCCTACATATTCTGCCACCCTTTAATTAGAACTTGATGACAAAATGCTAAACACGATGTGAAATGTCATTATTTTTGTACACTTGCGCTATGCAATAATTTGTTGTGCGTGTGTTTTTTTTCAAATATATATTCAATTAATGAAAACAAAAAATTTCTCACGTTTCCGTTCTCATTTCGCAATGAAAACTAATCATATTGACAGTGCCTTCCTTGAATTAGTCAGTTACCACGGAATGTTTTTAATTTGCTTAATGTGTAGGAATGAGGCTATTTGCATTTTATCGATCTTTTAATTCTTTATCCTTGATTTATGCAAAGCCATTTGTAATATTTAGATTGGTATATATAACGAGTATTGGCATACATCGACATGGCTTAATAAACTACTCCACAGATGGTAAGCTTACAGTTACTTCCCATACGAAACTATTAAACGCTGTGGTGAGGGCATATCGCTTTTGTTTTTGTATTAGTCGAAGTTCCATCCTGACACAAAGAGCACGAATTAAGAACTATATAGTGTGAACAAACATGCAGAGTTGACCGCTACAATGTATAACTTATCAAAACCAAATAACTCGTGAACGGCTATGATAACTATTTGGCTAAAACAAATTATGTTTGTTTATTTTACAGGTATTTCGGTCATATTTTGCAATCGTAGCAAATTTAACTAAACGCAGCAACTGTGAATAGTATTAATTATTGTCAATCCTAATTGGCCAATTAGAAAATGAACTATAGAGACATAACGGTTGAAAATAAATATTCAGTATAACTTAGCGACTTAGCGGTAACCTAAGGGCAGCGGTCATCCACCCACAGCAGAAACACTAGATTCACCCCGACGAATTGTTTGATATATTACACCTACCTATAACGGTTACCTGGCTATAGCAGACAGCGGCCAGTATATTTTACACAGACAGCTAGTTTTCACCTTTTTACAGCGGTCACGAGGCTTTCATTTCCAGGAACAAAAAGTAAACACGCAAATTAATTTGAAATATCGTATCTTTCCTCTGATGTGATAGCGTCTTTCGTACCTGTAGTGTGTGGCTTAAGACTCTGGATTAGAAAACTGCCTTTGATATGATAAATGCGGCCTACTATGAGAAAACAATTAAATATTGTATTGAGGAGGTTTGATTTCCTTTGATAATTATCGGGAAAATCTTCAAACTAAATTATGTCAGAGTATGTAACATGTTTATAGTAGTTGTCGCTTATTCAATGACCCATAATGTGGACATTGTACTTACAACATTAAGGTAGAACGTACATAACTAAATATGGATAAAAACATTTTCGTATCATTTCTTTAAATGAGCTTTCTGGCGTACACGTCAAGTATACATTCAATCGGATTAATACATCACGGATTAACAATGAGTTGTAAAGTTTCTCACATAAGAAGAGCGAGTCAAGTGTGGGTATCTGTTTAAATCTTAAAGGTTCAGTGGTTCAAACGGTTTTGCGTGATGTTTTTTTTTTGTTTTTATCAAGAATTATTGTTTTTGATTTAAAACATCTATGCCATTAAACAATTGACTTATTTAAGATAAATTGTGTTAAGCTGTTGTGGTTGTTTGAATGAAAATGCTGTTTGTGTAATGTTTGTGTACAAATACATTTTTATCTGGTTGTGTCTTTTTTTAATTATAACGATACTGTTTTACCGTACTTTCAGTTTTAAACAGCGAATCCTCAATTTATATTCTTCGGACGCGACATCAATGACACGTGACGACTGGTCATTAAACACATATTCCAATGAACGTAATAATAACTGGTGGATTTACTGAATATACGAGATGCAGGAGTAAACAACACTATAATCTTTGATAATAGTTTCACAAAATATATGAATTTAAATCAATTTATAATATATTAATTTGTATTAATCACATAATGTATGTTATTATACTTTTTATCGGCAATTTTGTTTACATTATAGTGTGTGCAAACGACTTGGTGGGGTAACGACCTAGCAATGCTACCAACTGACCAACCATCTCAAAAGAGGGCCACTGATAACAGCGGTCATATGACTACAACGGCTACTTTGGTAATTCCGATTGGCTGACAGCTGTAATCACGTTGGACTGTTAATAATAATTAACCATTTGTATCTTCCAAAATAGGCAGGTATATACTTCCGAAATAACTTGTTGTTTTTTCAATTTAACTAGCTGGGTTTATTGATCTTGTTTTAGCCTTGACATTCATATGTGCTCTGTTTGTAAATAAAAAGCCGTGTTTGAAAAAGGTGTCATGTTATGCATGAAATGAGCTTAAAATAAATAAACTTGAAACTTGAAAAAAAAAATGCTTTTGTCGTCTCGATTAAAAATTAAAGTTTATAGTGGTGTACTAAACATCATCACTACTCCCCATCCCACCCTTTCAAAAAAGGAAGGTTTTCAGTTGTATTTTCACACAAAATAATTTAAAATATTAAAAACAATCTTATCATGCTGCAAACAATTTGTATATTTACTGCAATTTCTTTTAATTAAAAACAATTTAAGTTATAAGTTGAAGTGTAGTTATGCAATTGGTTTTCTTTTAAATAAATAATGGAGATGCATAGCATTCGCACTCTCAGTCGCAAAACGGATACATGGATTAAGCGTCTTGCATTAGGGTAATGCGGTTTAAAAAAGAAAGAGGCTTTAAAATTATTATTCAGATTGTATGGTCTTAATAAAATACCACAGATTCCAGATCATTGTTACAGTATGTTTATTGCAAATAGCGTCTTCGTGCTGTGTGAATAGGCTAAATTGACATGAATAACATTTGATGTATTACGAGATGTCTTTAGCTTCCTATTTTCTGATCAGATTTTAAGCGTGTATAGACATAAGGAAACATGTATCGAATATATTGATAGAAATGTGTTATAATATAACTAATTTGTACATCAATCATACTAGAATTAAAACTCTACAATTTCAACCGTAAGTTGATAAACATAGAAGTTATTGAAACTCTTTGTTACGCTCATACATGTAGATGCGCGTGTATCAGCGCATCATTATCGCGCGCTATTTTTAGAATGATGTATACAGTGACTTACAGACCAAAGTGGAATAGAAAATTATATGTTTATTCTGTCAACTTTTCTACAATAACTGCGTCGCTTTTTAATAACAACAAAATAAAAAATAACCGCTTTTTTACTTGTGAATAAATTACAACTACAGCCAGGAAAACATTACCTTCACATAAGCAGTACGCTCTGATGGTATTGTGCCCGTCTGCAAATTACATCATTTCTATTCGTTTCGTGTTCACATACCAAAATAAGTACTTTGTGGTATCAACGATTATTATGTACTGTTACAATACAAACAAGATTCAGTAGTTATGTTAATGGCTAGAGCTTAAATTATTAAGTTACAATTTTAAGTTAAGCTCTTATTTAAATAATTATGAAAATATAATCCGAAAAGAGTATGCAACACGTATGTGTACGTTACATATTTGCAGTAAGTGAACAATCCGTATATTCAGAAAAAATGCATAATAATATCGTTTCCAAAATGAATTAAACAGACGCTTATTTGGAGGGTTAATATCTTGTCAGTTACGCGTACAGTTTAAGTCTTACTTTGAAAATTGAACAACGTCAATGAATTCTTCGCTGATCCTAAAAAGGGAGAATTTATTTGAGCAATGTGCTTCATTTCTCTTCATACCAAGGTTTTTGTCATTTCGAATATGTAACAAACATGTTGTTATTCAAAAAAATGAGTCGTCAAGGTTTTTTTTTTCTTTAAAGCCCCATTAACACTCACAATCAAAAACTATTTCGTAGAATAAAGTTCATCCATAAAAAACAGTGTTCTAATTAGCACTAGCCAAAATTTCAACGCCAGATGTGGTATGGTAACATAGATTTAACGAGATACAAAATGCTCGTTTTTTGTGGCACAATGTATTCCAATTTAATTTCCCGCAACTATATTTATTCATACGATACACGAACACTAAAATGGAACATGCGTTGAATATATTGTGCCACAAAAAAAGAGCTTTGTGTATCTTGTTAAATCTATGATATCAGATCACATCTAGCGTTGAAATTTTGGCAATTGCTATAAGGAACACTGATTTTGCATTTTTATATGCATACATTAGTACATATTTCGTATGTTATTTTCAGACCACTCACATTTTTCATCTAGTCGCAGCCGATTTTCGCGTTGCATTGTGGTCAAGTTTAAGATATTTGAAGTGGTGTATTCATCTTTCTAAGCGCCCACAATTTGTTTTACATACAATTGTGTTCAAAATTCAGTATGGCGGTATTTGTGCATCATGTCATTTTGAGCGTTCATGACCATTTATATGGTCGATTGACGTCACGATGACCAACTTTTGGGCCGTTGACCATTTATTTTGGGGTAGGCGACCAATAATTCTTGGTCGGGCCATGTAAAACTGCTCAGTGACCAACTTTCTGGTCACTTGAGTATAAAAGGGTCCATACATTTTGTTATTCAATTCAAGCCATAACATCAAGGGCATTAACATCGATTTTTAAATATTCCGAAACTTGTAAGAACAACATAATATACTGAATTCATATAGCTAGTGTAACAATCCAAAAGACTTTAGACCGAACAAATTAAAATATCTGTTTATTAAGGTAGCGCATCCGTTATGGGCACCTTTCCAAATATAATTTTATGTATTATTTTCTTAATCAGTATAATTTCACTACACTACATGCACATTTTAGATAGGCTTTCCATGCTTTTAAAAAAAATATACTGATTTTTTTCAAAACCACCCCACGCTCGGCTTTTGTCCAGTTTATTCGCACCCACGGGGTATATGAAAGTTCCATAATTCATCCAGAATTCCAAATATGGGCATGTAGTTGGTGTGTACAGATGCCGTAAAGGTGTTTAACGTTTAAACAAGATGAAATAAGTATTCTTTTACAGACATTTATTTTTTATAATTTGTTATCTATAGAAGAGCGCCATGAAATGTTAGTGGTTTCAGCCAAGTAGAAATTGGGTTGATTAAAAACAAAGTGTCATAACATTCAAAATAGTATCATTTAAGTAATATTTTGAAGTTAGTTTTTATAGATACACTATACACAGCAAATATACCAAGAATCAGACAGATTTACTGTTTACTTTTTGAAATAAAAATAAAAATGCAAAATGCATGATTCGTATTTTCAGCAGTTAATTACCCAATTTAGCCATAACGTTGTTTTAATTTTAAACATTGAAGAATGTGCATAAAAATTGCAACATATTTCATGTTAAACTAATGAGTATGAATAAAAGCAGTATTATTAAGCTATCCAAAGTATTTATTTTTAGCATACAAGCATATCTGATTCTTAACTTAATTTTAACCATTGAAGAATGTTGCATAAAATTGCAACATATTTCATGTTAAACTAATGAGTATGAATGAAAGCAGTATTATTAAGCTATCCAAAGTATTTATTTTAGCATACAAGCATATCTGATTTTATTTTTAACTGTTACTGAAGAGGCTATATCGACAGACGCTAAAGTACCAACATTTTCACAATACAAGCCAATATATATGTACTATCTACTATGACAAAAGCTTCTATAAATAACACATATTATAAAGAAGTTTCCTTATGTTAGATAAAAAGAGGATATTTGTTTGTTTTGTTTTGAGTGAATATGAAACATTTATTTCAATGAGAAGTGAGAACATGGCAATATTTTCGCGAGCGCATGGCGCTAGTGAAAATATGAAAATGTGTACGTCGATGCAAAGCTTGGTTTATACAGGTAGTTATTGCAATGTTTGTGTTATTGCTGGAAAACCGGACTACTATTTAACAATAAACATAGCTTATATTATGCTATATTAAATCAAATTGCGTTACAAAAAAAAACCTGCGTGGGTAGATCCCAATAGATTTCTAGTCTATCGCCTTAACCACTCTGCCACGGCAATTTTACAATACTACCTGCTTAAATTAGAAATTTAAATAAAATTTATCTCTCGGAAATAACCGATCATTTACGATCATTGCCGATCGTCAAAGAAATCGCGGGAAATCATTACGGGTGCGCTTCCTTAATATATAAAAGATTGTGTAATTCTTTAAAAAATATACTCTTGTGGTGAATGAGTGGTTGACAGTTGCGTAAGAGTATTGTTTAGATATGACTTATTTCTGAGAAGTTATCGTACTATGTGATGTATTAGAACATTGAAGAAAGTTGCACTGTTAATGTTGAACGTTGTCTTAGTCACATTATACCTTCTATGAATTTTGATGTTAAAGAATAAAGGAACATGAAGTTTGAAACTGACTTAATTTCCGCATTTTAATAAATAAAAATAAAGCTATATTAATACTATTGAAACATTCCTGACAAGAATTCGGAACAGCCGGCGCGCAACAATATTCGTTGATTTTGAGTGTTAATGTGGCTTTAAATATGTGGTTTATTTAGAGTGTAGGTAAGTGTAAGTAAACCACCGGCGCGACGTCTTACTCGATTGGCCTTCAATTTCCCAACTGCACACATGTCTGCATGGACAGTCTAGGTGAACAGTGGTCTTAATTAGCAAAAGTTGGGAAAAAAACCATTGGCGTATGAATTGACAGGCATTCGTGTTTCATGTGTACTCATGGTGATCATGTGTACTAATCTAGAAATGTATTTGAAATTACATTTCAAATTTCCAAGATGTTGGCAATGGAAATGTGTTCAAATCAGTCGTAAGGCCAAGATTGAGCGACACGTTTGTTCAGAATTGGAATGAGAGACTTCAAATTTCTACTATGGCAATTTTTTTTTAACATATCGCTTTGTTCCGTTTTAACCGTTCCTGAATATATGTCATGTAAAAAAAAGTTCCGATTAAGTTTATCTTGACTGTAAATTATATACGGAACTAAGATCAAAATATATTCCATTGTATTACAGACAAAGACCAATTATGTACAAATTTATCTAACTAATAACATCAAATAATGAACTCTTAATTAATCATTTGAGCTGTAATAGTTATCACTCCTATCAGGTTCGATCGCAAAATACCTTTGTAGCATCCATTTAATGTATGCTGATGTGTTTTTTACCGCATACA
Organism: Dreissena rostriformis; assembly: GCA_007657795.1. NCBI lineage: Eukaryota > Metazoa > Mollusca > Bivalvia > Myida > Dreissenidae > Dreissena > Dreissena rostriformis. Next base: position 20,676 of record VMBQ01001852.1, on the reverse strand, counting down.
TTTGGTTGCAGCTTTTATTGTATTTATTATGTACTGCAGTATTAAATAAGATATGTTTATATCATATTATTGAATTACTAACAGCTGAAAATAAAACGTTGCTACACAAAAGTATATCTTTTCCGACAATAAGGCTGTATTTTACGAATTGTAATACATTGAATTAGAGCTATTATGTCAGATTTAAGCAATGTACTTATTATAACCGCTTTACTTTTATATACCATTTTACATGACGTTTGGACCATCTATATTTTTTATTTCGTAGGTGGTCTGTATGGGATACATGTATATAAAATGCTTGATAATTAATACCAAAAGTCATCATTTCAATACAATTTGTTTTGCGTGTTTGTTTGTCTACAGACACCGTTTCATAATATCAGTTTAATTAAATAGTGTTCTATGACCAGAGCCGTTGGGCTGCCGATATTTTTGTTTCGTATAGGTAGCAAGAAAGGGCTAATGTTTATGCTATTATTACATACATGAACCATAATTAACACGTATTTTAGTACAGCTTACTGATAGCTTAATATAAGAACACAATTACATAACTATCATATATTGTTCTATGACCATCAAACACGTACATACCGCTATACTAGTATCACGAGCATGTGCCTCGTGAAACGAATTTTGTTACTTCGGATTAGTACAAAGTAGTAGTATTATTACAAATTTCATATGAAACCCTAATATATGTAAAATACAGTGTATTTTATATTTTTGCTGTAATTAATTAGCTTCATTTCAATTTAACGTAATCATACATATTTAATTATATATATACTATCGATAGATATTAGTATAAATGCCCAATATTTAATTATGCATGTATGTATATTGCAATGAAACGTATTATTACTTTGTATAATCATTAACAATCGACTTTGTAAACACTGTATGCTTAATTTGTCCACTTGGGCGTTTGGCCTTTTGGATGTTTTGTTTAAAAAACTGTTTAAACTGTTAAACATTGCAAAAGCTAATTTAATAAGTAAATTAATTGAAATAAACCAAAAGATGGTTATATAAAGTCACAAGCACATATTAGAATTAGTAAAGTATTTTATAAAAACTCCCTTGTACAATGGTAATCTCAGGCGCGTTTCGGTAAGGTATGTTATTCAAATCCAGTCTATTTGTGAAACGGTGGTTTGTATGATAATTATTACATACGCCAAATTCCTTGCTTTATATATATTTCTCTTTAAATCTATTATATGTGTTGAATAGTTCTGTATAACCTTTAAAAGTTCGATTGCAAGTCCTGATATGTGAATTAATTGCATGTTTAAAGAGTCTAAAAGGAAGATTGTCAAACGTAAGTATAAGTATATTAACCCAAAATGAAGTTAGAATATTGAATGGCCAATGCTGCGAACAAAATGTAAATGCACTATACCAATTGGTATTTATTTTCATGATTTGTTTTAATAGTTTGAGTGTTTTTATGAAAATTGTATTGGTTTTTACAAATAATTAATATGTATAGCACTCCCCGTCGCAGTCGCAAAATGGACACAAGAACCAAGAGCCAAACTATGGATAAACATGAATCGATTAAAAAAAACAAAAACAAATTGCTTTGAAATTATTATTGAGATGATATGCTGTCAATAAAATACCAGAGAACCGACATGATTGCGTACATTTTGTATATTGCAAATTTCGCCTTCATGGTACGCAAAAAGGCAAATAAATATGAACACCATTTGGAGGAATACGCGTATTTTGATTATTATTTTTCAGATCAGATGGTAACCATTTTGAGACATTATGAAGCATGTGCGGAATAGTTTGATAGAAATGAGACATTTCATCACACGTTCGTAATAAAATGCAACAATATTTCAAATATACTTTAATTTTTACAGTAAGTTTATATAGAAAAACAGCATTTATTAATACCCTTGGTTACGCTTTTCGATTCGCGTGTATATGCGCAACAATACCGCGCGCTTTTTAAAATAATGATTTACTTATTGTTTAACAAACCCAAGTCGGTAAGAAACGTATATGTTAATTCCATCAACTTTATTATAAGTACTGGTCCGCTTATTTATAAAAAAAAAACTATTAAAAACCTGTTTACCTTTAAACAACTTTAACTACCGCCAGCCAAACGTGAGTTCAACATGAACATTATCAAATTGAGCCCATATGCAAGCAATGTCATAGCTGTTCGTGTCTCGTACACTTTCCAAACTAAGTACTTTATGATATAAACGCCCACTAGACACCGATTATAATACATTATAATTGAACATAATTATCAGTTTGTATGTTAATTTCTAGAGATTGTGATAAAGATATAAGTATACTTTTATTTTACCGCTTATTTAAACACCTTTGGTTATGTTTATACTACAGTAGAATTCAACACTTATTTGTACGTACAATATAAGCAGTCAGTATGCCCATATTCAGAAAATATGCATACTATATGAAATTATTCACGTTTCTAAATTGGTTCTTTTTATAGTTTTCGGAATTGGTCGTACTTCTTCGTTTTACGATTTGATTTAGCGGAAAATTAGCTCGTACATTGCCAGGTTTCGTGGCGTTATAAAGGTATATAGAGGCATTCTTTGTCACTCGAGGTTGTACTGGTAGCAAAGAAAGGTTGTTTGTTTATTTCACTATCTCTGATTCAGAAAATGAAATTAAAAATAAAGTTGCGAATGAATTAAAAGGCTATTTTGACGAAAAATTTAAGGATTTGAATAGAAGCTTCCAGGAAGAGTGGGACTGGACTGAGGAGAACGTGCGGAAAAAGGTCACACTAGATTCTAACATTGTGTTTAAATCGGCTGCTTACAGAAAGGAATCCAATTTAAACAATGCAATTTCAGAATTTATTCGAGTTTTTCGTTTTGGGGTATATATAATTTAAAAATCTATTGAGTTGCCATTCGAGGTGTGTATTTGACAGGCACATGTTATTGAAAAGGAAAACGAAAGGGTGATAACCCCGCCCGNGATTTCCGGGGTGGGTACGGGATTCTTTTGATGTCTGTTTGTTATGTTAATTGGCGCAATGAGATTGTTAATGTGTTATGTACATGTTTTGCTTAAGAAAACTTATTTTTTACAATATGATAATAGCTGCTTATTTGTAGATTTCTCTAAAATTAGAGGTTTCGGGAGTTAATGAAGGCACCTAGACACCGGTATTGAGCCATGGGTCCTGGTATGTCCCCCTGCCACTAAAAGAAAAGATAAAGAAAAGAAAAATGAGCAGTGAGGGTTGCGTATCCCGCTCGCGGCTTTACCTGAATCGTTCATTACTATCGATTATTGTATGGGGTGTACGTGAAGTCATGTACGCTTCTCTTGATTGGTGGTGGTGGTGGATGAATCTTGCAAATAATAGCAGTTTCTTAAAGCAAATTAATGTTTCACATTTGTAAATTTATACTATTTTAAGCAACTTAACGTGATTGATGGGCGTTGGGGGCGTCCTGTGTGCGCTTTGGGCATCGGCGGGGATCAGTTTATTCAAACCTTAACTCTTGATTGTAGGTTTAGACTTGTCGTCTGATTTGTATGAATCAATTTGCACTAATCACATACCACACATGTACATGTTAAGTATACATAATGACATGTCCTTGTTTGGTAGAGATTCTGTGTTTAACCAATATATTGTAGACATTTAAGTTTTTAATGACGCTAGAGGAATTTATGTTCAAGGTAAAAATACCTTAAGTATTTTAGGATCGAAGAAATTTACCAGAAAAGTTCTTGTTGCTCGTATTGACTGTTGCTGACTAGGAGTTGTTCACTGACAATGGCTTTTTTTAGTTGACCCCCGATATTTATTAATAACATAAACAATTGTACCGTGGGAAAATAGTTTGTTCGATTACTGTTTATGTTTGTTTTTCGTATTCATTTGGTCTTATTTTGAGTTAAAGGTGAATTTTATATTTTTAAATGTTTTTAATATTTTGAACATCTTAGTTATTTGAAATTTCATCGTAATTTACTATTTTAATACAAATAATCCATGCAATTGTATTAACTTGTTTACCTTCCTGAACACATGCATTAATATTAAGATTTATCACATGTATGGCTTGTTCCAGGCGTTATTTTCTGTTCTATATTTACAGATGTTTTATGTCTAAGACCTGGCAGGATGTTTCGAGATTATCTATGTTGGCCCCAGAACTGTTTTCAGTTGTCAGAGAAGCTTGTTTAAACGGACGTGAGGTTTCCAGGATTAGGGCGTACACATTAGCTTTTGAAAAATTTAGTAAGTGGTGTGTTGAATGCAAGTTGGAGTTTTTGCCTGCAAACATTTCTTCGGTTGCTTTATACATTGCACATATTTCGATGAATGATAAAAAAATGCAGCAAATCTAAGTTGAATAACATCTTTTATGCTATTAAGTAGGCTCATACCATGGCTAATGTAAACAATCCATTTGAGAATGATTGGTTAAAGTTATGTTTAAGTGGGAGTATTCGGTTCGTTTCCAAACCTGTTAATAAAAAGATACCGATTTCTTTTGATATAATTATATTATTTGTAGAGCGTTATGCGTCTGAAAACAGCTCTTTGGCTGATTTAAGAATACGTTGTTTCTTGTATCGTTTGCTGGTTTTTTCCGTATCTCCGAAGCGCTTGCTCTAAAGAGATGCCATATTGATATTCTAGACACGCATTGTAATATTTTTGTTGAAAAATCGAAAACAGACGTGTTGAGGGAAGGAAATAATGTTATTATTGCCAGGACAGGTAATGCTAGTTGTCCTGTAAATTTACTTGATCGTTACTTGAATAAGGCCAAACAAGAACATTCGTCTGCTGAGTATTTATTTCGTTCAGTTCGGTTTTTCAAAAGTACTTAAACTTATGTTCTTGGATCTAACACAAGTCAGTTACTCTTATATTCAAGTGTTAGCGATAGTTTTAAGAAGAAAATCACAGACTTTGGGCTGGATGCTGCTAAATTTGGTTTGCATTCTTTTCGGTCTGGTGGGGCAACGGCGTGTGCTAATAATCATTTAATTGGTGGTTTGGCATGTTATGTGTTTGATAATTTGAGAAATAGCAGGTTATATAAACAGTAATTGACGGAATGTCAAGTTATGTGCTCTGCAAATGGCCGTATGCCTAGTTACATGTATGTGCTCTACAATTGGCGGAATGCTCAGTTATGTGCTCTGCAATTGGCGGAATGTCAAGTTATGTGCTCTGCAATTGGCGGAATGCCAAGTTATGGGCTCTCAATTGGCGGGATGCCAAGTTATGTGTTCTTCAATTGGCGGAATGCCATGTTATGTGCTCTGCAATTGGCGGAATGCCAAGTGATGTACTCTGCCATTGGCGGAATACCAAGTTATGTGCTCTGCAATTGGCGGAATGCCAAGTTATGTGCTCTGCAATTGCCGGAATTCCAAGGTATGTGCTCTGCAATTGGCGGAATGCCAAGTTATGTGCTCTGCAGAAGAAGCGCTCATCCTGATGTTGGTTGCTGATACAGGATGGGGATAGATGTCTGGCTGTCTAGTTGTTCGCACTTGTGCAGAATGGAGTTGTATTTGGCTAGGTATACTTTCTATTTAATTTATGTTCATAACTAAGTTTAAAATTAAATTACATCATTTTATATTGATACAAGATTCTTTCTTTGTTTTTCTCGAAATTATACCAATAACATGCCTTCTGTTGTGTTGTTGTTCGATTATGTGTTCAGAAGCAATTCAGATTAGGCAATACTTGATTTACTCACAATGAATTAGTGAGTAAATACAATTATTTACGTTTCTTAATTGGTTCTATTTATAGTTTTCGGTATTGATCGTACTTCTTCGTTTTACGATTTGATTTAGATGTTTCGTGGCGTTATAAAGGTGTATAGAGGCCCTCATTCTTTGTCACTCGAGGTTTTATTCGTAGCAAAGAAAGGTTGTTTGCCCGCCCCCTCCCCCTTACTTGGTTAAAGTTGCAATATTATATGTATGATCTATGTGCATATTTTGTGTTGGTGCAATTAATTTATATTTTCAGAATTTACGTCTGTGAAAGTTTTAAGAGAAGTATTTATACACTCTTGTTGTTAATACATATAGTAAATTGATTTTCTTTTCAGATTTTCATATAAGATGCAGTCAACGGTATCATTTGTATTGATATTTCAGTATTTCTTACTTGTTGTTTCATTTGCTGTAACTTTATTAAGTATATTTTCAGTTACCAAGATGGCCTGCACATATTGGGAGTCCGCTTGCTTCAAAAGGTCAATCATCAATACTCCGTTCCATGAGCAAACACGCCCTGCGTCATTGCAGTTGGATGAAGTCCGCTTAATCAAGATTCTATTGAATTTGTATTTTGCTACCAATAACATGCCTTATACCTATCTGTTGTGTTGTTGTTCGATTATGTTTTTAGAAGCAATTTAGATTAGGCAATAATTGATTTACTCACAATGAAATAGCAAGCAATATCGTTTTCTGTGAACATGAATTAAGCAGACGACAATTTGTACCGTTAACTTATTGAAAGGTACGCGTACATTTATACAAAACGTTTAAGGATTGACAGTCGCTCATGTTTCATGCAATGTGTGGGGATCGTGTGTACTGATCTGAATGTTTATGACAGTCGATGCACACGTTTAAACATTATCGAGCGCAAATGTCAAATGAATTATATTCTTGACATTTAAAACACACGCACTTGACACTTTGACTGGTGATGGACTCTTATCTGAAATGCTACCCAAACCTCGCTCTGTGAAAATTATATTTACATATAAATATGGTTGTGATAAGTTCGACCATATGTTCTTACTTACCACCCGACAACAACGTAACAGCTTCGGGCTCGTACCACTCCTCTTCACCGTTCACTCTGATATTCAGGGCATTATCCCCCTCGTCCACTTTCCGTATTAATCCAATTTTACCGAGGGTCTGCAAAAGAACATCGCAGTTTGAATAAGGTTCACCTAACGTCATAGTCATATGGACATTTACGAATGTATGTATCATTTTAAATACACATTTGCATCACGGTAGGATAGTATCGTGAAGTGATATTAGCAAATGTTGATCTTTTATTCACGTATGTACTGTAAAACAGTTATTTTGTAAAACACGGCTGTATTATATAACATTTTTATCATCTTCATAATACTGGACTTTAACAGGATCGTACATTGATATATTGTAAACAAGATTTGCAACGCAAATGCCGTTAACTCTATATAAGAATTTCAGCAAATTAGTAATCAAACAGATGAGCAAATAAGTATTTAAACAGATGAGCAAATCAGTAATCAAACAGAAGGGCAAATCAGTTATCAACAAGCAATTCTGTTAAATAGAGAAATAACAAAAAACACCTAAACTTTATAACTATAGAAGGAGGCATGCTCCTTATTGTTTGTATTTTTTCTAAATTTCCACATAAATATATGGTTTATGGAAAATGTGCAAAGGGCAAAAACTCCATAAATATGTATAATAGTTATGCTTTTTGAACTTCGCACTTGCTCTAAAAGCTGTCTTATTTTATATGAAATTTAATTTGAATACATTTAATTATTTTTAAAATTAACTCTGCATACTTAAATTACATACGTAAATTTAATTGAAGAGCTCTGTACGATAAAATTACAAGAGACACTGAATGCAAAACAACTGAGAAAAGTGAGCTATAGATCTTGCAATGTACCCATCCAAAAATATAGATCTAAGAAAGTTTAGCTTCATACATTTATTTCTAAACGAATTATTGTTCGCGCAACAACATTTACAAAGGGAAGTAACTTTATTGATATGTCCAAACTAGTTAAAGTACTTAAAGTATGTACTTCCACTCAACGCCCTTTATCTGTATTTGAAATTTCGATTGAATTCATTAATTAACTTGAGGAATGCTTTGCCAAACACAATAAAAGTATGTAGTTATACTCTGCACACGCGAAACAAACAAAATGCTCACAAATACTTAATTATAATGGTTCTTATATCCTGCAATTGTTATGGAGCGTAATGAGGTTTAAAATAGTTGTATTACTTTAACGTATTCGATATTGCAGTTTGTATTCATTATTTGTTAATTTCTATACTTTTATCTAGTTCAATATTGTTAATTTGTGTTTAAAAATACTGATTACATTGTTGTTTTTAGTCGCATTTCCGTGAACCACATTTCGTCTATTTTATTAGCAAACCGCTCTGTACTTAATGCCAATAACTGTTAGCACTTGATTCCAGAATGATAATGCCATACGTCAAATGGAGAAATGCTAATAAAACTGACATTGATCTATAAGAAACTGAATAAGTTATTAGAGGTTGTTGTTTTTGTTCAATTTATGTACTGTTAATGTTGTCAGAAATCAGGAAGGAATGGTTTTTGGATGTTTTTTAATGTGTGTGCTTGTGATTATGTGTTAGTTTCTGATTAAGATAATGAATTCGAAAATACTGAGCCTTCATCCACACACGATATAGTTACTACGGCCATACGCTAGGATTATATTGAAATCGTAGGCCGTAAACCACTTAACGAAATAATACCACTTTTTTTTTATCAGCGTTAGACCTTAAATAATAACATACAATAAATTTATTTATATAAACACGCAGACAATACTGTGGGCATTTACGATAACTTTCTTGATAACAAAACTTAATTTACTAAAACCCCGCGTTGATGCTATCAAGTTTACTTTTTTAAACACCGCCATGACACAAATTAATGTCGTTCCCACGATTTGGTAACCCGTTCCAACGAATAACGATATAACGTACTTGTGCGAACGCGTAAGTGTGAACGATAGTAATTAGTGGGAACGACATAGCCAACTCGAGGGAACGACTTAGTAACTCGTGGCTACGAAATAGTAGGCGGCTTATTTACTCGTGTTTACAAGATAACAAATTCATGGTAACGACATAATCAACCAATCAGAATGGACAAAGTTTGAAATACATTTTAAAAAGAGAACGAGTCCGATTTATGTCGTCATAACTTATCTTCCGTTGAATATGTCATTTTAAAACATTCTTTAACAGCATGCATTTTGGTTGCTGACTCCAATACCATAAGTTATTTATGTCGTTACAAAGAGTAACATATTCGTTCGATTGCGTTATCGGTAGCTAGGTTGTTCCTACGAGTTACTAAGTCGTTCCCATGACTTACTAACTGACAAAGTGACTAACTCGTTACCACGACTTACTTATTTCGCTTACATTAGTAAATAAGTCATGGTAACGAGTTACTTAGTCGTAAAGAACGACTTAGTCAGTCCGACTTAATAACTCAAGCATTCAACAACATGTATTGTTATTTGTATCAAGACCCTCACAAAGACCAGTCAGCCCAAGGCCAGTGTTATATCAGACTCTGACGTGAATCTCCTTACCGAGAGTGCCACAGTCCTAAACAGGTGGACTGAATACTGCAGGGACCTCTACACTCCTTCAGAACGATCCCAGACCAGAATCGGACGACAAAAGTCCGTCTATACTTAAGTCAAAGGTGGAGGAGGCAGTGCGTGGTCTTAAGGCAGGAAACTCTCCGGGAGTGGACAACGTTCCTTTCGAGCTGATTAAGCAAGGAGGAGAGGCAACGACTTCAGCAATGACGGCACTATGCCAAAAGATCTTGGAGGAGAAGAAGTGGCCCTAGGTGTGGACCCAGTCACTGGTCATACCCTTATCGAAAAGGCAATCTCAAGTTTTGCGAGAACTACCGCACCGTTAGCCTAATCAGTCATCCCAGCAAAGTCATGCTACGCATCATTCTTAATCTATTCAAGAGTAAGGCCGAGGAATTGCTGGCCGAAGAACAGGCTGGATTTAGAGCTGGGCGGAGCACAGTGGAACAGATCTTCAACTTCAGATTCATTATTGAGAAACACCTGCAACACCAATGTGAGCTCTTCCACAACTTTATATACTTCAAGAAAACTTTCGACCGCGTGTGGCATGAAGGCCTATGGCATGTTATGAGAGGATTCAAAATTGACGATGGGCTCGTGAAAGTCAATCTAGAACTCTACGGACACGCCAGCAGCGCAGGATACAGGCATTTTACGCGGACACAGCGCAGGATACAGGCTTTTGAACATAAATGTCTCCAAAAACTGCTCCACGTCTCCTACACGGAGCATAAGACCAACGAGTACGTCCGAAACATTACTGCAACACTTGTGAGTCCACAACCGCCCCTACTGGCGACCGACAAACGACGAAAGCTGGCTTGATTTTGACACGTCACCAGGCACGACTCTCTGTGCAAGACTTTTTTCCAGGGCACGCTAGATGGAGGTAGACGTCGAGGCCGTCAGAGACAAAACTGGATGGACAATGTAAAAGAGTGGACATCCCATCCCATGGATGAATTACTCTCAGCAGCACACAATAGACCTGACTGGAGGAGGATTTATGTATCGTCGTCCCTAATTTACCCCAACGGCCAAACCGGTCAAGGGTCTGATGATGATGATGATGTTGTGGAGGAGGAGGATTGTTATTTATTGCTTAAGTCCTAACCATGAGTTAGCTTTTTCATTCCAACGAGACATTTAGCCGGTCCCACTAATTACCGATGGCGTAGTCATTCCAACGACTGACTAACTTGTTTTCATGACAAACTAATTCGTTCCCAATCTTATTTATTCATTTCTATAAGCTCTTAAGTCGTAGAAATTAATTAGTAAGAGATGTTAATGACATTAAATAAAACATACACATATAACATTCTTATACTCCTACGTCTGCCACTATTGCTTTTTTAACCCGATGTAGAAAACCGAGGCGTTTTTTTTTATTTGTCCGACCATGATTGCAATCTTATCAAAATCATCTGCATTTTGATGCTTCTATAATTTCCTCAAACATCAACTAGTAAACTGAGCAAACGTTAAGATAATTGTATTGAGATTGTAAATTATTGTGAAACATGGTGTCAGTTAAGTGGCTTACTACTGTCGCCATGTATGCAAAGGCGTAGATAACTATGGTTCTGTTTGTAAAGTGTGCAACTGTAACATAAACCATATGTCTTATACTGCTGGTGTTCAATTAAGTGGTCAAATATGAAGTCTTAAAAGTTCGTAAGTAAATTATGGCAATAGAGACTCGAATCGTACATGGAAAATAGTCACAGGCTTACATGAAGCCAGTGACGTCACTCATATATGTGTAGAATGGTCTTTACCAAAAGGCACGTGTCTATGAAATGCTTTATTTCGAATCAACGTGATATGTTGCATCGCTCTATGGTTCTATAACTTACAAGTGTAATTTAACAAAAGGAAATATAAATACTAAGCCATATTAGCGATATACTCAGTAATCTATGACACCGTTAATACACGATATTTAATCTAGATAATTAGAGGTAGTATTCTGGTGTTAATTAAAAAATATGTTCAGTTATAGCATATGGATTAAACGTTTAGCGTAAAAAGTATACGGCTAAGAATTTAACATTTAACTCAAAGTGGTTTGTAACAAAAAGTAAAAAATAATAAACACAACTTAGAATAACATAAAAGTTTAAATAATAACGCATGCGGGCACGTTTGCGGCTATGGAAAGACAGACGGAAAGACGGAGAAACAGACCGAAAGTCTGATAGACGGTAAACGTCGACGATAATTCCAGTATACCCCCTTTAATATGTAATGGGGGTATAATAAGAACACTTTTTTAATGAGAGATTTGTGGTTATTGTACTTTTATATTTCCGCTTAATGTACTCTTATCACTATTCCAAGTTGTATATGTATTTAAATCCATTAACATCCTCAATTATGCTTAGCCAAGAAGTTAGACGGTAAGACGGAAGGCACGACGGACTAAGACAAGCATTACTTTAGCTTTATTACAAATATGTACTTATTCAAAAATTGCAAACTAAGTTAAGACATCATTAATTCTAAATAGGACACTTTGACAATACGGCTAACAATTCAAATAGTCTGTTCTAGCTTTTTCTTAATTTAGATTTCTGGTACACCATCTTTTAGATTAATACTTGTGTTCGTTTAAAAACAACATCATGCAGCTTTTAATTACACATTTATCCTAGCTGAAATCAAACACTTGTAAGGTTTGAACACTGATATTTGGACGAAAAACTCATGTCAAAGAATAGACAGACACATGTGTGTGGATTGTCAATACTTAATATAGTCAAGTACACGTGACAAATGGATACTTCGTAGAAAACAATTGAAATACATATTAATACTGTGCGTGCGTCGAGTTAAATATCCACTATGGTTTTTAACTTGTAACTTAACTTGGTCGTTGTTTTATGTACACAAAAAAACATTAATTGATCATGTACAGTGTATTATTTGTTTACGCCGTTGTGTTTCTCTATACGACGGTAGGATAAAACATTCTGAATGAAATTAAAGAAGGCATTGATTATGAGCACTTCCATTTAATTTATTTTTTTTGGTCTATTTTAATATGAATATAAACTATCAAGATGACATTAATATTTAGAGTTGCAAATCATAGATATTGAAAAGGTATTTAAATATTCATATATAGAAGTGTACTTTTGTTATCCAAAATATATGAAATATCGAATATATTATCGAGTTTGAATAGTTATGTATTTGACCAAAACACTGATTAATATAAATATTATTAAACTAGTAATTTCAATGGAAACAAATAATTCTTCTTAATCTTTTTAGCCGCTACGTTTTTTTGTTTCAAACATCAAATGCAGAGTATATATATCGCATAACATTGGATACGTTTTCAAGGTATTTTTAACTTGGAAACAAATTATGCGCATCTTCGCAAACCCTTTTTAAAGTCTAATCAGCGTTTTTATTAACCAGGTTTTCCGAAGGAAAAAACTGGTTATAAGATTGGCGAATGCGGGCGGGCTGGCTGGCGGGCTGGCGGGCTGGCGGGCGGGCGGAACAAGCTTGTCCGGGCCATAACTATGTCGTTCAGTGTCAGATTTTAAAATCATTTGGCACATTACTTCACCATCATTGGACGGTGTGTCGCGCGAACGAATTACGTCTATATCTCCAAGGTCAAGGTCACACTTTGAGTTCAAAGGTCAAAAATGGCCATAAATGAGCTTGTCCGGGCCATAACTATGTCATTCATTGTCAGATTTTAAAATCATTTGGCACATTTGTTCACCATCATTGTACGGTGTGTCGCGCGAAATAATTACGTAGATATCTCCAAGGTCAAGGTCGCCACGACTAAAAATAGATTGATTTTGAAACACGGGGGGTAATTGTGATGAACAATCAGTAGCAATGCACATGTTTAGTTGCAGTTGTCTCCCTTTATCAGACTTTTTTTTTTATTGAAAACCTGGTTTTGTGACAATTTTGTCCCTTGTTAAGAATTATACTTAAACATTGTGAGCATAAGCGTGGCGAACAATAACCAAACTATGGTTGCGAAAGATATACGTTCCACTTAAGTCGGTTATATTCGGTCTTATGCTTATTAAAGCTGTCATGTAATTGTGCCACTAAGTAATTGTATTTGGCGTCGTAGATCTGATACAAATGAATTTCAATACATACGTGTGTTAAGTTTACCCATATACCCATACCCTAAACATACTTTATTAAGAGTATGCTGATCAAAATGTGACATTCAATTGACTTCCACAGGTCATACGCTGAGATATCTTTGACGTTGGCGTTATGTATTACACAATCAACATATTGAAATGCTCATTGAACTATTTAAGTTAATATTTTTCAAATGCTCCTGATCGTATAACGATAACGAGTTTGTGAACGTTGTAATGTTTTCATACTACTGGCTGATAACTCTTGTATGTATCAGTAATACGTTGAAAAAATCAGTGTTTAAATATTATAACAGGAACGATAAATGTCGAACATATCGCAAGTATGATATATCGATGCTGAATCAAACTCTCCTTACACTTTACATATGTAACTTGTAATGCTAGACTTCTCAAATAATTGTATTGATCTTAAAGGGAGACTGTACGATTTTGTCAAATATTTATGAATTTATATAAAATGTGTAAAAAACTTAGTATACCTATATATTTCAATATAAATTAAAATACAAATTAAGAAGAACATGTGTCGAAAAATGCAAAATAAGCCAAATATTTAATTCTGAAATCGAAAAAGGCTTCCAGCCGAATTCGCCAGCATATATATCATGCATGTACAATATGTATAGAACGCAATATGTATAGGTCGTGTTTCCCTAGATCTGGCACAATTATATTGTATTGTGATGAGAAAAAAATGAAGCGCATCCTTGGTGTAGTGATTATTGTTAGCTTTCCCTTGTAGAGTTTCCGGGTTCGAACACCAGACAAGGCACATATTTTTTTATTTTTAATCGGTTTCCTTGTTATAATACTAATTGATACAATAATTACTTTTACAAATTTAACAGTTTTGGAAATGCATTTATTAATTACGCTTTATAAAGGCACAACGATCTGTGAACAAGTCCCTTTCACGGGAGTGCTATATATAGCGACTTTAAGCGTTACACATACGGCATGTAGCGCCAAAAGTCTTAGTTGCATTATTCGACTTCTTTTCGACATATAACGTTAAGGGCGACATTAAAAATGATGCTGCTCTTAAAAAACGTTCAGATATTTACATTATGGTAGACTTGATTCTATTTAACAAATAAAGAATCGACTGAGTCTAAAGAGATTTAGAGAAACACAAGTCCCTAGTGTCCAAACAAAAATAAATATACCTTAAACAACCAATCCGTTGAAATGTTACCCCATTGGTAGCGAAAGCAATACGGTCAAAATATTCAACAATAATCGTTTATTACTACCACATTACAACTAAACACATGAGCCAGCTCGTTTATAATCATTATGGCAAGTTTTTCACGTTATAATGTATCAAATTATAGTTTTTATAATATATGTAGCAACGTTAAATGTCACTAAAACTCCTGACGGTATGACAGTAAATGTCGCATTCATTAAACAAATGTTTTAGTACAGAGCAATTGCGATATCTCGAGCGGGAAAAATTTAGAATCCCGGAACATAATTGCGATCGAGGGGAAATTTTCGTACATTTATTTTCACTCGAACGGCGATTTTTCACATTCAGTGTTTGAGCATAAATAATGAAACATGTTTTCTGGGTAAATATTGTTATTCTTCTTATCATATTGCCAGACTGGGTCTTCAAAACATATATTGATTTATCATACCACTGCATTGATATCTGACTGATATAACGTTGCATGATATATTTTTTTATATCATGTTCAACAGGAAGTGTTTATATCAGTCGATGTGTCATATTACTAAGACTTAATGAATAAGCAATATTTTATTGTAAAATTGATTCAGATTCATCAAAACAAACAATTTGATACCAAGATGTATTACATTTAATCCACAGAAATCAACACAAACAGCAAAAAAAACTATTTGCCAAATATTAAAAATGAATGTGTAAATGCTGATGACGTCATGTTCAACAGGAAGTTGTTAAATCAGTCGATGTTTGGATGTAAATTATTTTACTCGGATTGATCTATAAAGTCATCATTTTAAGTAAAATAAAATCAGATTCAACAAAACAAACAATTTGATACCAGGATGTTATTTTATCCTATTACCAGATGAAAATCGATCGTATAACAAAAAACGTACAAACTTGAGCTCTATACTATCGCTATTTTTAGATCACACTCGGGTTTTTCCAAAAAAATACGGAAGAACAAAATTGTCAAAAAAATCCGATATTTGATAATTATTAATTGAAAAATGGAGGACATAATAGGATAAATAGAATATTATGTGAGTTTTGGATAAAGATCAAGTTTATCATGAGAGGCTTAGAAACATGGTAGCGCGATGGACAGCGAAACCCTAATTCCCGCTAAAAATGCAGCGTTGTAGCGATTTTATTTCATTATTTCTTTTAAAATTGGCTCTTAGAGAGAGGTATAATAAACAAAAAAAAACAGGTAACTGCCTGATCTTTTTGTAATATATCAGGCTCGGCACGAATACAATAACGGCTCGGCAAGCCTCGCCGTTATATTATTATAAGCCTTGCCTGATATTACAAAAATATTAGGCAGTAACCTGTTATTCTCTATATATCAATAATGTTTTCTGTTTTGTTATTAAGGCGCTCATATTACCTTTTTTTCCAAAAGATTTTAATCTTTATTGAAAAAATAGAATAAAAAATCGGACGAAATATTCACAGAAAATATACGAATATATCTATTCAATAGCAAATAATTTTCTTCTGCAAAGCAGACATCTACGGAATACCGTTAGTGCCATCGTGGTAACACATTAAATTCCAGAGGGCGACAATGCGAGAGTGCGAGAATACGATGACGACATTGCGATAGTACGATGGCGACAATACGTTAATACGATGACGACAATGCGAGAGTGCGAGAATACGATGACGGCAGTGCGACAACGCGATAGTACGATGGCAACAATGCGATAGTACGGTGGCGACAATGCGATAGTCATATCGTTCTGTCGCCATCGTATTGTCGCACTGTCGTCATCGTATTATCGCAATGTCGCCATCGTAGTATCGCAATGTCGCCATCGTATCGTTGCATGTCGTCATCGTATTATCGCACTATCGCATTGTTACATTGTCGACATCGTACTATCGCACTGTCGCCATCGTATTGTCGCACGGTCGTCATCGTTATGTCACACTGTTGTCATCGTATTCTCGCACTCTCGCATTGTCGCATTGTCGTATTGTTGGCATCGTACTTTCGCACTGTCGCCATCGTATTGTCGTACTGTCTCCATCTTATTGTCGCACTGTCGTCATCGTATTCTCGCACTCTGGCATTGCCGTCATCGTATTATCGCATTGTGGCCATCGTACTATCTCACTGTCGCCATCGTATTGTCGCACTGTCGTCATCGTATTCTCGCACTCTCGCATTGTCGCGCTCTGGATTTTAATGTGTAACCACGATTGCCCTAACGGTATTCCGTAGACATCTCATTCGTGTACACAAGACACGTACTCTGTTCGGAAATCGTGATTATTCTATAAAGATTCGTTCATGCGTCACATAGACACGATTTTGGTTTGGCAACAAATACGAGTAAAGGTGTCGGAATCGTGGTTAAATCATGCGTTATAAACTTAATTGAAGAAAACAATATTTGATTTAGTGTACAATTTAATGAGTGTGTATTTAGTGTATAAACACTATCGTTCGTATTTATATGTTGATTTAATATTGCGAAAGTAAAATGATGACAATCAAATGGTCAAACAAAAGCAGTGAATTGTGAACCTGAAAAAGAGCTTTGTTTTTTTACAAAGTCGTACACAAACGTATATACCCATGCCTGTATTTTGGGTTTGTGAAATGTAAAACTGAATTTCATAAGACCCTATTAATTATGAAGTGCCCGGTATTCCCGCGTGGTGATAAATTCGTGCAAGTTTATATTATTAGTTAACTTGCATGCTTTTGGTCTTCCGATTCGGAGTTTTTGTTTTTATTCTGGCAAAAATATTATAGAGTCGTCCTCGGCGTGTGTGCGATTGTTAAACAATAAGTTATAGTCCACTGGTTGGGTATTCCTCCTTATAAAGGATGTTCCATGTTCTAATCCTGCCTTAATATTGCCAGACGTCATGTATGCACAATTTACAAGCAATCCTATAGAGCAACGTGTTCTGTTGATAAGTATCGATTTCACACAAAAATATATGATCAATTTAATAATGCGCCAACAACAAGAAGGTTGGCACGTATGTAAGTATAGTTGTATCCAGGCTAAAACAAACACAAATAATGACGTTCGGATTTTACTTTACTGGGTAACAATCGAAAAAAATATCACCTTTTACAAAAACTTATACATAATTGAATAACGTCTGCACTTAATCAATACAGGTATTTTAAGTTGCGATGAATGATAACACATAACACTAAGAATCGGGGTATCAATTGTTTTCGGTTCGGCATCACTATCTGATGTTTATTTATGTACATTATACTTAGGAAATGTAAATGCCGTAATGCTGAGTCCAGAAAAGTGTAGATTTTGTATCTATTAATATTGGAAAACATTGACACAGGACCATGATCAGCTATATTTGGTAGCAGCCAAACTTTCATTTACTTACGATCGCCTGAACCTCAATACTCTTCAGATGTGTAAGAACTTTCTCGGACCATATTCATATATTACACGAGAACCAAAGCCTTGAAGACTCCGACCAGAGACACAAAGCAAAATAAACGTTTCTGAGCAGGTTTCACTATAGATACAAATGTCCCAGGAAAACTGCCCCACCGCCTTGTATCGAGGTTGTTTTTAAGAACTGGACTCATATTTAAACTCGGCCGATAAAATTATGAAAACACAGTTTTTTTATGTTATTAGGAAGATCAGTGGGTAAGTTAAAAAAGAAATATTTTAGTTTTTTAACAAGATAGTCGACGTGTACCCTGACTTTGAAAATAGAGGTGGTAACATTTCGAAATAATTGTATTCAAGTAAAACAAAGCAAATTGTTGTTGTTGTTTTCAGTCTTTATTCCCTGATCAGCGGTATGCAATATTTGTCATGTAATGTGTTCAACAACGTGAGTTTAGAATATAAGCTAAATTTCACTAAAGCAATATTAGGGAAACTACAATCCCCATTCCACCCTCATGAGTGTTAAAAAGTTTTAAATATAGCCATATATAGCCATATGCATACGGCTATGTGTCCCAACAAATCTGATGCATTTTCAAACTAAGCTGAGATATCACAAGCATATTGTGAGCAAAACTCATAGCGTCGGTTGAAACATTAAGCACCAGACTTGCGACATATAACGTCAAGCGCGACATCTTACGTTGCAACAATATTCCTTGGGTCAAAGCCAAAATGTAATTGGTGTCCACTATCATCGCAAAAACTAGGGGAGGTAGGTCGGTTAAACTTGTGTTGCGTTAGGTTTTTAAGATTCCCTAATTAAATAAGTATATCCAATGGCATGCAGAAATCATCACAATCTCTTTTTTAACTATTCAATATTTAAGTTAAATGCGCGTCCTTAAACGTGCAAACTGTTGACAGACAAATAACTTCGGAATGATGCAAAACTGTAATCACACATTAGTGTTACATTTTATATATAAGTTCACGGAATAGTAACGGATGGTTATTTAAAGGGACTTTATCACAGATTATTACTTTTTGTAGTTCGTCGTTTAATACTTAAAATGCATAAATGTTAACATCGGAACTAAAAAGCTCGCGTATAAAACAATAACAAAATGTAAAAAAGAAGAAAAAAATATCCTCAACCGGGCTCGAACCACGTAAAATAATATTTTAATGCTATCGGCTTAACTATTCGGTCATCCGGATATCACGAAAAAGCATGTATTTTTATACCTTATATAAGAAAATCTACTTATTGTCGCAAAATATAAAAAAACAACAGAAACGCTCCACATTATTGAATCGTTTCGCGTGTGTAACACTTAAAAATGTTATCAATCTCTTATGACAATAACTCATACAAATTTTTTTTTTTCTGTATGAGTCTAAGGTATTAGTGTTGTTTCGCTCACTGATGTACCGTGTCCTTTCATTATTTAATTATGTGACAAAAAAATGGAAAATGGTCATTTCGAAAATCTGTAAACACGCCCCTTTAATATGCCTGTACACGCATACTATGGTGAATGTATTTTACTATACATATAACTTCACGTCTATTACATAATCAATGTTTATGAGGTGAGCCGACGTCATTTTGAATTGTTTTGGTGCGTTGACGTCATAAAACAAATATGAGTCGCGTTCTGAGAAAACAGGGCATAATGCATGTGCGTAAAGTGTCGTCCCAGATTTGCATGTGCAGTACGCACAGGCTAATCAGGGACGACACTTTCCGCCATTATTAGATTTTTGCTAAGAAGATACTTCATTTAAACGAAAAATGTCATAAAAGCGAAAAGTGTCGTCCCTGATTAGCCTGTGCGGATTGCACAGGCTGATCTGGGACGACACTTTACGCAAATGCATTATGGACAGTTTTCCCAGAACACGACGCATATGTGTATGTATTTAGCTGAAAAAAGGGGTGGATTATAGATTTTAAAAGTTATACTATTTTACAGGAAAAAATATACATACATTCGTTGTATAATCGAAGTGATTTCCGGGTAAATGTCGGTTATTGTGTTAACAACTTACGGTTTATCGTTCTGATGCGTGTTATCACACCGCTCGGGCATCGCCCTCGTGGTTAAATTGCCACGATTTGGAACTCTGAACCGTTCGTGAATACCGCAAGAACCAACACTTAGCCGAAAAGTATTTCTTCATTTTACCACGACCCGAGACTAGTTCTCAATAGACAAAGACCGAGTGCCATGAAGCAAAGTGTTGATAAACAAATATTTTTGTAGTGTAATACAGCAGTAAAACCACAGTTATTGAACACTTGTCATATATTTAAGCCTACATACATATTTAAGTTTGTTTAATTTGGCAATTTTAGCATTTTTAACAGTTTGCTTATAATTTATTACCAAAACAACGTCACTGTGTTTAACAATACTTATGATGTCACTTGAATTATGCGCTCGTGTTTTATATATCTTCACGCAAACTAGGGCTTAAACGGGTTCCTGAAAATGGATAGATTT